>VYZT01002700.1:109157-122836 GCA_013400735.1 Pomatostomus ruficeps
AAATATATTAGTAAAGGACTGTTATTCCTCTTTTCTCATACCATTGCCTGAAAGCCCCTTAATTCCAAACTTTTGCCAATTCGGAGGGAAGGGGGTTACATTCTCCTTTCTAAAGGAGGCTTCTGCCTTCTTTAGCAAATACCTGTCTTTGAAACCAGGACACCCAGGAAACAATTCCTTCCCAATATCCCATCCATCGCTGCCCTCTGGCACTGGGAAGCCATTCCCTGTGTCCTGTCCCTCCATCCCTTGTCCCCAGTCCCTCTCCAGCTCTCCTGGAGCCCCTTTAGGCCCTGGAAGGGGCTCTGAGCTCTCCCTGGATCCTTCCCTTCTCCAAGTGAGCACCCCCAGCTCTCCCAGCTCCTCAGAGCAGCTCCGTGGCCTCCTCTGGACTCGCCCAGTTCCTGCTGCAGCTGCCAGCAGCTGCGTCTCCTGATGTTCTGTTGATGCCCAGGGATGCTGGCGATGGGCACAGGTGAGAACATCCTGATGGGAACAGCTGAGCCCTGCTTCCCAGCCTTCACTCCAAAGATTCCCAAAATCCCTGATGGTTCATCCACACGTCCCAGACCTGGGCCTAACCGGTGTCCAGCCTTCCCCGAGGGCTTTGCAGCTCCTTGGGGCTCCCCATCCCAATGGATTCAGATGTCACCAGTCCCGAGGTGATGCCTGGGTCAGGATCCCCCGTCTGCTGGTGGCCTGCTTGGGGTCAGAGCCAGCGCAGCAGTGTGGGTGGCACCACTCCTGAGTGTCCCTGTGCTCAGAAAGTGCTTCCCGTGGTTTTTGGATAATTAATGAGGGCTCCTCCAGCAGCACAGCCCGGGAGAAGACTGGAAACGGGATGAGGCACTGGGATCATCCCCTGTGTGACCCCAGCAGCCTGGCAGGGCTGTGGGACGAGGATGGGGATGGGATGTGGGGCAGGGATGTGGGACATGGATATGGGACCCAACTCCCCTGATCCTTCACACGGATCCGTCCCTCTCCTGGCACCAAACCTGAGAATTTTGAGCTAAAACCAATTCCGTGTACGTGGCAAGGGATGGCTGCATTTTTCATGAGCCAGATGAGCAAACAAAACAAGGCTTTTCCGAGCGGGAAGAGCTGGCCCTGCCGCTCATGGTCACTAAGCAGATGAGGCAGGAGCAGCTCTGACAGCCCATCATGTTCCCGGGATCCACGCACGGGATCCCTGCTCGCTTCCCAGCCTCCAGCCAGCTTTTCACACCGGCAGCGGCAGCGGTGGCCGCGCCGGGCTCCCTGGAGAGGGGTGGGGACAGCGACACCGGCACGCTCTGCTTGTGCATCCCTCGGCTTCCCTGTTCCTGACATTCCCCTGGCCTCGCTCCCCCCAAACCAGATCTGCTCCTCCCGGGGGAAGCGCTGCGGGACTTGTTGCTGTTTTATTTCCACCTTTTTTCTTGATTTCGAACACAATTAATTAAAACCCAGCAATGGTGTCCCAAAAGACGTTGCAGAAAAGCAGAGAGCCGGGAGCAGCCGGGCTGTCAGGCGGCTCAGGGATGCCTCTCTGTGTTTCACTGCCCTGGGGGCTGCAGGGTGGTGCCACCAGCCAAGGCACAGAGGGACCCTGCCAGTGTCCCCCAGCCCTGGTGAGGGACAGAGCCACATCCCAGAGCTCCCGGAGTCTCCCCAGAGCAGCAGAGCTTGGCTGAAGTCTCCAGCTGTGGCATGAAAATGTGATTTAATGTGGATGTTAGGAAAAGGTTCTTCCCTCAGAGGGTGGTCGGGCACTGAACCAGGGAATGGTCAGAGCCCCAGAGCTCCAGGAGCATTTGGGCACCACTCTCAGCGATGCACAGAGTGTCTGTGCAGGGCCAGGGGTTGGATCCATGATCCCTGTGGGTCCCTTCCAGCTCAGCTATTCCGTGATTCTGTAATTCTGTGATTCCCCAGACGTGCTGAGCAGCCAGGACCGTCCCCCTGGGACACGAGGCACAGCCAGAGCCGTGGCTGAGTAACCACCACGCTCACCAGGCTCAAACCTTTCATTTCGGAGCCGTCTAGACGGAAGCCCCATCAAAGCCCGGGCACTGAGGGAGAACGTTCCAGAGGCACCTGGAGAGAGCACTCGGCACAGCCCCTGCTCCTGGAGCTGCCTCCAAAGCCTCTGACTCGCAGACTAATGAGCAGCTTCCCTAATGACGGCTGGAATTGCTGCCAGGGCCCCAGGCTGCCAGCCTGGGAAGGGACCCGCCGGGTCATTGTTCCCCTGCAGAAAGAGGGGATTGGAGCCTCGGTCCCCGTGGATGTGATGGAGATGTTCTCCAGGGTGGGACTGGGGTTTGGGGCTGGTGGGGTTTAACGGGGATGTGGCCGTGGTGTGACCCTGACACGTGTCCAGAGGGGACATTGGAGAGTGTGAGGTGACATCACCCTCCTCACTCCTCCCCTTTATTCAGAGTGAATCCATCATATTTTAATGATAAACAGGAACCAGAGGCAGCAGTGACGGAGGATCCCCATCCCTCCTCTCCTGTTGTGTGCCCAGCGCACTCCGTGCTCCATAAATCCAGTGAGGAATCCCCAGGATCCAGTGAGGGGTCTTCTCCCAGCCATGCCCAGTGTCACTGCGGGATCACAGGACAGTCCCACTGCAGCTCAAGTGTCTCCCCCAGCACCTGATCCATTTGGAGTGTGGCCAAGCTGGGGTATGGGATCCCTGATCCCAGATCCATGCTGGGTGGCAGGGATGGCTCCAATGCAATGGGGACATCCCAAGCCCTGGGACAGGCACAGTTCCCAGCCCTGGATGTGTTCCCAGCTGGTGGCACCTCTGGGGTGCGCATTCCCCATGGGTGTCCCAGCCTGGGGCACCTTCCCTTTGTCCCAGGGGCAGCTCCGAGCCGTGGGCGGGTGGGGAGTGTGTTCCCAACAAGCCAGCCCCCCCCAGGAGGCTGGGATGTGACAACATTTGGGGCTGCTCGGCTGTCACCTCCTCAAGGAGACAATCCCTCAGAGCTGGCGGTCCCCAGTGCAGCAGCACCGTGCTCCAGATTGTCAGGGAGCTGTCCTGGGAGGTTTGCGGTGGTTTTGGGGACCAGCAGGAGGGTTTTTTTGGGACATGCCATGGTTTTGGGGGCCAGCAGCTTTTTTGGGTGAGTCCCACAGCCGTGGGTGGGTGGCAGCAGCCAGGGAGTGTCACCACTGTGCCTTGCACAAACCTGTGACACCCCTGCAGGCTCCTAAGCCAGCTGACGGACATCCTGAGACTCCCAGGAGCCTGGAATCTTCTCCCACCCCTTTTTGGGGTTCAAAAGTGCCACCACAGCAGTGGGGAGCTGTGCCTGGAGCCCTGGGGACCCTGAGGACACCTCCCAGTGCCACCATGGCAGTGGGGAGCGGTGCCTGGAGCCCTGGAGACCCCGAGGACACCTCCCATTGCCACCACAGCAGTGGGGAGCGGTGCCTGGAGCCCTGGGGACCCTGAGGACACCTCCCAGTGCCACCATGGCAGTGGGGTGCCATGCTCAGAGCCCTGGGGACCCCGAGGGCACCTCCCAGTGCCACCACGGCAGGTCTGGGGAGGCCCTTAGCAACAAGGAGGTGACTTGGTGCCCATTCGGGGGGAAACGGAGCTGCTGGAGTCGGAGTAAATAATTAAAGTTGGAGCTGCGGAGGAGAAAGCCGAGATAACGGAGGCAGCTCAAGCAGAAAACCTGGGATTCGCTGCCGTCAGCTCTCCCGGGCACGGCCGCCCCCGGGGCTGTCCCCGCTGTGTCCCCAGCGTTCCCCCAACCCCCGAAGCCGTGGGTTTGCCGTCTCCCACCCCTTTTCACGCCCCAGCCGCTGGTTTCACACCGAGCTGGTGCTGCTGCAGCTTGGCCCATCCATCCATAACCCCCCGGGGAATCTTCCAGGGCAGCCTCCTTCCTCAGCCTTCATCCTCCTCCTCCTCCTCCTGCTCGCCCCGGCTGCCCCCGCGGCCCAGGGAAGCCCCTTCCCACGTCCGCCTTGTTTTGCTGCTCCCCCCTGCGCTTCATAAATGTCAACTTTTTTTTCCCTCTGACAAAGGAAATTTTGTGGTAATGACTCTTTGTGCCACTTCTAAATCCCCAATTACATAAGGAGCAGCAGCACAAAGCCATTCCCTTTGGTGGAAATCTCCGCGTAATCCCTTTTCCAGAGAAGCAGCCCGCCAGTGACACGCTTCTAACTCTTTGTTTGTTCTTTTGGATCAAATCTAACTGATTGCCGTGACTAATTAACTTTCCCTTTCTTCGGGCCTCTGTTGTCTTAATTAATTTCACAAATGCTTCGTTCCCAGCTCCCAGGCAGCTCCCAGGCTCGGTGGTGCAAAGCACCGGCAGCGGCGGCAGCAGCGGCGGGGCCGGGCGGGTGCCTCTGGGCAGCGCTGACCTTGCTGCCAGCGGGGATCCGTGGCAGACAGGGCCACCCTGCAGTGTCCCCAGTGCCACCAAGCCCCCGAGTGGGCTGCAGGGACACCAGGGAGCCGCTGCTGGGATGTGGCGGGGCGGGAGGTGGCTCGCTGGAGGTGTGGCCGCTCCTCGGGCAGGGTTTAATTCAGGTCCTCGCCGCTTCCAGCTCCTGCCACATCCTGATTTTTGCCCGGGGTGCTTCTCCCTGCCCCGCAAGCCCCTCCTGAGTCAACACACAGAAATCCAGCCCATAAATCTCAGAATTTTAAGGGCTGGAAGGGACCTTAAAGATCATCTCATCCTAAATCCTGGTGCCATGGGCAGGGACATCTTCCACTAGACCAGGTTGCTCAAGGCTTTATCCAGCCTGGCCAGGGATGGGACATCCACATCCCACAACCTCCCTGGGCATCCTATGCCAGGCCTCACCACCCTGAGGAATTTCTTCCTCAGTAAAGGATTCCATCCTAAATAAACAATTTCTTCCTAAATAAAGAATTTATTCCTAAGTAAAGGATTTTTTCCTGAAGGAAAGCCTGGTGAAATCCTGCTGCAAAGGGCTGGTTTGGTGACAGCTTGTCCCATTCTCCTCCTGCAGGATCCTGGCACAGTGGTCACCACCACGTCCCCCAGCTGCCATTCCAGGACCCCCAGGGTCACTCGGAGCTGTATTCCAGTTCTGCAGTGATGGAAATGTGGATCTCAGGGTCAGCTCTGAGCCGTGGATGAGGATCTCAGGGTCAGCTCTGTGTCCTGGATGAGGATCTCAGGGTCAACTCTGTTCCCTGGATGTGGATCTCAGGGTCAGTTCCATGTCCTGGATCTGGATATGTGGATCTCAGGGTCAGTCCTGTGCCCTGGATGTGGAGATGTGGATCTCAGGTTAATTCTGTGCTGTGTATGTGGAGATGTGGATCTCAGGGTCAGCTCTGACCCCTGGATGTGGAGATGTGGATCTCAGGGTCAGTCCTGTGCCCTGGATGTGGAGATGTGGATCTCAGGGTCAGCTCTGTCCCCTGGATGTGGATATGTGGATCTCAGGTTAATTCTGTGCTGTGTATGTGGAGATGTGGATCTCAGGGTCAGCTCTGTCCCCTGGATGTGGATCTCAGGGTCAGCTCTGTGTCCTGGATGAGGATCTCAGGGTCAACTCTGTTCCCTGGATGTGGATCTCAGGGTCAGTTCCATGTCCTGGATCTGGATATGTGGATCTCAGGGTCAGTCCTGTGCCCTGGATGTGGAGATGTGGATCTCAGGTTAATTCTGTGCTGTGTATGTGGAGATGTGGATCTCAGGGTCAGCTCTGTCCCCTGGATGTGGATCTCAGGGTCAGCTCTGTCCCCTGGATGTGGATCTCAGGGTCAGCTCTGTCCCCTGGATGTGGATCTCTCCGCAGTTATTTCCCCCGGGCTGGGTTTTTCCCAGACAAGGGCTGAGTTCAGCTCTCCAACCCGTCCTGCACAATGCAGCTGCATATTCATGAAGGCGCTGCATTACACAGAGCTGATGGCAGAATTGAGATCTTATCAGCAGCTTCCCGCAGCCCTTGTGGTGGCTCTTATCAGTCCTTTCCTATCTGGGGTCTGGCCCGGATGAATAAACAGCAGCAGCTCCTCCACTCGGAGGCTCTCGGGCTGTGGAGTGCAGCGGTGGATGCTCACGGAGATAAAGGGTACTGAGATCCCTGCCAGCCTCTCCGTGCCCCAAAAGTGGGGCTGGTGGCCCTTCTCGCTCCCAGACCTTGGGGGCAGCTGGGGCAGGTGGCAGGAACACACTTGGGACACCGCTCCAGCCCTTGATGTGCGGCCACCGTGCCCCAGGTGACAGGGACACGAGAGTGGCAGGATCCTGTGGCAGGACAAGAGGGAATGGCCTCAGGCTGGGCCAGGGGAGGCTCAGGGTGGACAGCAGCAGGAATTTCCCCATGGAAAGGGCGCTCAGGCCTTGGAACTGCCCAGGGAGCTTTGGAGTCCCCATCCCTGGAGGTGTCCAAGGAAGGCCTGGAGGTGGCACTCAGCGCTCTGGGCTGGGGACAAGGTGGGGACCGGGCACAGCTGGGACTTGATGGTCCTGGAGGCCTTTTCCAGCCTCAGTGACTCTGGGATTCTCTGATCTGTTGGAGCTTCCCCTGGCATGGACGCAACTGGCAGAGCTTCAGCACCCTGGAATCGATGGTGGCACTGCCCAGCGGGGAGAGAGGGGCCAGCAGAGAGTTGTGAGCTCCAGATCGGGGCTAAAGGCCTGACCCTGTTTGCCATGAGGCCTCGGGTAGGAAATGAAGGAGCTGGAGGAAATCCAGGAGCTCAGAGGAGGTGCTGGGGGAGCCGATCACCCCTGCAGGCTCCAGGAGCTCAGAAGGCGCTGTGCCGTGGGAAGCACGAGGCTTTACTGGAACAGCAGACGAGTGGAGCAGAAATCAGCCCCTCTGCAGGGGCTGCATCAAAACCCATCTACAATTCAGCCCCGGCAGTGCTGCTGCTCTTCCCCGGGGTCCTGCAGAAATCCGGGAGTGATCTCCGCCATTCCCGGTGGATTCACCTGGAGCAGCACCCCGCCCTCACCCCGGATCAGACACCGCTCTGTCCCCATTTGCAGCTCGGAGCTCAAAGGCTCCTGTCACCACACAGAGGGAGCCGTGGCCTCTGGGGACAGTGGCTGGGCCGCTGGCGCACGGGGGCTGCATCTTTGCAGCAAATTTGAAAAGATTTGGTCTCCCTTTGTAGAAAGCTTTGATTAAACCGTGGCAGCCAGGATTGAGCTGGTGCTCATCTCCCCAGCCTCCCACCCCCTCCTGCTTCTTCATCTCCCTCCCTTCTGCCTGCTCGCCTTGCCTCTTTTTCTCCCTTCACTTTGGAAGGGAGCAGATCAATAAATAAATAAACCCACAGAAATGTTATTTCTCCGGCGAGAGGAGGCCTTGAAGTTCATCAGAAATAACAATCCCGACCTTGCCATGCATGCGCAGGGCAGGGAGAAGGGGATGCGATTATTCCCCGGGGAAAAAAAGCACCAGCACAACACGTTGGACCTGTTCCGAGGGCGCCGGGCTGACAATTTAGCAGCAGCCTTTGAGCTCTCACTCGGCGTCTCTCGAAGAGTTTTGACATGAAAGGGCCACCAGTCAAACGAGCGGAAGGATCATCTTGCAGGATTAAACGTCCTTGTCACCAGCCCGTCAACACGCGGCGTTATTTTGGAGGGACAGATCGTTTTTGAGGAGTTTACAGCAGATTAAACCTGAAATCCCAGGGGATTTTTGGCGGGTGAAACGGCCACAGGTGGCACCAGTGCTGCAGGAGCAGGAGCGCGGGGTGGCTGCGTGGCCCCAGGAGGGAAAGGATCCACCCGGACCCGCGGGGAGCTGTTCATCTGCCATGCAAAGCAGCATGCAAAACCCCGGAGTTCCTCCCAAACCGACCCAAAGCTTCCTCCAGAGGACGGGGAACTCGAAATTCCGAGTTTACAGCGAGTGGGGAGATGAGTCAGGGCCCAAACGCTTTCATCTTGGGGCTTGGCCGCCCCAGAACGGCCCCAAACGGGGAGAGGTCGCACAGGGGACGCTGCTGGAGACATTCCTGGGAGAACTCCCACACCAACAGAGACACGAAGCTGTCTGGGCGCATTCCTGAGAGCTGGCACGTCCTCGTGTCCCACCGGTGACTCAGGGTCCCCGGAGCAGAGCCAGAGGTGAAGGCTCCGTGTGGGACACAGACCCCCAGCCCCTTCATCCCTCCCTCAGAGTCAGTGTGGACAGGACCCTCCTGGTCCTTGTCACACCCCAGCAATGCCACACGCGAGCTCTGGGTGTGTTTGGCTGAATGAGGGAGCCTCCAGGGGAGTGTCTGAGGGGGGACAGGACCCTCCAGGTCCTTGTCACACCCCAGCAATGCCACACGCGAGCTCTGGGTGTGTTTGGCTGGATGAGGGAACATCCAGGGGAGGGAGGGTCTGCCAGGACATCCCGGATGTGGCAGTGCTAGTGGGGAACAGCAGCTCCCGAGGAGAGCTGGGAATCAGGGATATCTTGGTTCTGAAGGGCTCACCCAGCTCCTTTCCAGGCTCAGGTGTTAATGGGAGCTCAGCTGGGATTAGGGAATCTGCACAGGCCGTGGGAGCTGCTCTGAGTCCCTGGCAGGGGCTGGAGCAGCGGGAATATTATCCAGTCCTTTCCTGTGGGAGTTGTCTCAGCTGGCAGCTCTTGCCGTCAGCTGACGAGAAAATCCTGGTGTGGAAAGCCCACCCCAAGGCCTGTTCCAGGAAATAAAAGCGTGGAAGGGAACCACAGCAATTCCTGAGGGTCTTCCATGAGGATTGAGCCCAGCACAGGCATGGGAACAGTCAGGGGAAGCTCTCCTGTGTCAGCAGTGAAACGTTGGCTGTGTTTGGATGGAGAGAGTGGGGAAAAGGAGTCAGAGAACTGAAAAATTCAAAATATGTGAAAATCCCCGTGAAGGGATGGTGAAGGTAGAATGGGATCAGCCTGGGGAAGGCCTGGCCAAGAGAAGCTGTGGCTGCCCCATCCCTGGCAGTGCCCAAGGCCAGGCTGGACGGGGCTTGGAGCAGCCTGGGACAGTGGGAGGTGTCCCTGCCATGGCAGGCGTGGCACTGAATGAACTTTGAGGTTCCTTCCACCCCAAACCATTCCATGATTCCGTGAGTCTATGACCTCTACATGGCGTTGTTTGAGGCCCCCCAGCCAACAGCAGAATCCCTCACAGGGTTCCTGGAGACCCCTGGAGCTCAGACCCAAATTCTTTGTGTGGAGAGAGAGGGAGGTGTCAGAGGTGACCTTTTCCCTGCCCTTGTCCCATCCCTCAGGGAAATCATCCGGGGAGGTTCGGTGCCAAGCAGCATCTGCAGGTGTTGTGCATTTAAATCCTCCTTCCCGCAGAGGAATTCCGCGTGGCCAGGCCGGTTTCCAAATCACTTCCCCCGGGGTCATTTACTGCCGGGAGCACTGCGGAGCCCGCACGTCCCTCCTGTCCCCTCCCCGAGCCACCTGCAGAGCACGGGGGGCTCAAACCCCAGCACAGGCGGGGCAGAACCGTGGGACGGGGCTGGGGATGGATTTCCTGCAGCCAGCCCGGGTTCCGCAGGTGCTGCGGGACACCTGGATCTGGGCTCTGACCCAAAAACGAGCCGCTGGAGCCGCTGCCCTGACTCCTGCCCGCACCCTGCAATTCCAGCGCCTGGGAGGAGACCCGTGGCACCCGGCGAGGCTCACGTCCACACGGCCAGGCAGCAGCCGAAGGGCAGGGAAAGGGCTGGAAGAGGCGCAGGAAGCCTGGGAAGGGCAGGGAGAGCAGGTCCGACCAGCGCGGGGCCGCTCGGGGTCTGTGCCCCAGGCGGGCTGGGCTGTTCCTTGTCCGCTCTTATCGCGGCTCCCCCGGAAAACTCCTGGAAGTGGAGCGCGATCCCTGCAATCCGCGGGGTGGGAGCTGAACCCTGCCCGGCTGTGCTTTGAAGGGAGAAGGGCTGCAGAGAGCCGGTTAAGGCTGCCGAGCGCTTTGCAGCATCAAAAGGTGGCCTAAGCTCCTCTCCGCTCCCTCTCCGTCCTGCCCAGCTCGTTTGGGAGCCTGGGGATGATCACAGCCCCCCCCTCCACAGCTCCTTTTGAAGAGCTTTCGGTCCCTCGCTCCAGGGAGTTCGCAGGAAATGCTCAGCCTGGCGCTGCAGCCTCCATGCTGCCGGAAAGGTGCATCCCGCAGGGATGGGATGATGGGGTCCCTGAGGAACGGTGCCACTGGAGAAGCAGGAATCACCATTACAGAATGAATCCCAGCCTGGCTTGGGCTGGAATGCACCTCAAAGCTCATCCCATCCCACCCCTGCCATGGCAGGGACACCTCCCACTGTCCCAGGCTGCTCCAAGCCCTGTCCAGCCTGGCCTTGGACACTGCCAGGGATCCAGGGGCAGCCACAGCTTCTCTGGGCAAGCCTCCCATCCCTCCCAATCTTCATCCCATTTCCAGGAGGAGAAACAAAACAACAAAAAAAATGGGAGGTGAAAGGTATCCCACAATACCGGATTGCAAAGCATTCTCCCCTTTCCCACATCCCAGCAAGGAGAGGGAAGAGCGGCAGCGTTTCCCGCTGACAGGCAGCGCCGGCCGCAGCACAGAACATCTCATCTGCGCCTGGAAAATGAGGCTGTGGGACCTGGAAATGAGGCAGCCACCCATGAGGCTGCTGTGACATTAACGCTGCACATCCTGGAGACTGCGGTGATCACAGAGAGCCTGGGAGCAGCGGGACAAGAGCAGGGACCCAGTTGTGTCACCTCACCCCTCCTCTTAACCTGGCTGCCTTCAGGGTGTTCCCAAAGCCGCCCCCCAAAGCCGCCACCCAAAGCTCTGCTCCTTTGCAGCGTGGCTGGAGCAGCAGTAAATGAAATACTATTGCCTGATTACAGACAGGATATGGCTCTAAATTGACTGGTTTATGGGCCTGGGTAATTTCATTTTTCCCTTCCGTGAATGAGTTGCCATATGCCCACAGCCCTCGCTCGCATCCCTGCACAGCTGCTCCCTGAGCACAGCTCCCATCCCTGTTCCGGGGCTGTGCCTCCTTCCTGGGGTGCCTTCCTGCAGGGAATCCCTGCCCCAGCAGGCGGAAAAACCATCCAGAGTCTCTCCAGGGAA
This sequence comes from Pomatostomus ruficeps, assembly GCA_013400735.1. NCBI lineage: Eukaryota > Metazoa > Chordata > Aves > Passeriformes > Timaliidae > Pomatostomus > Pomatostomus ruficeps. The sequence continues at coordinate 120,199 of VYZT01002700.1, forward strand.
TCCAGGACCTGGGCGAGGATGGTCCAGCAGTGGGTGCAGGGTCTGGAATTGTCCCGGCACGGATGGGTGAGGCTGCCCCAGGATGGGCAGTGCTGGAACACAGCCAGGGCTCCGGGAATCGCAGGGAATTGGGATGGAGGCTGAGTTTGGGGCTGTGCAACCTCAATGAAACCTCTGGTTAGGCACCGATCCAGCTCAGCTCCCTGCAGGCACCGCCACCAGCCCAGGGCAGCTCAAAACCCTGCCAACAGCAGAAGGATTCTCAGGCAGGCTCCAATCCTCTGGAAAGCGGGATGGATGGTGAGAGAGGAAAGCAGCAGAGTGGTGAGAGCCCCTCAGCAGCGGTGCTCAGCCCCGCTCAGCCTCTCCGCTCCCCCTGCCAGCACCTCAGCCTGGGATTTGCATCATTCTCTCCTCAATGGCCGTGTTTTTCCGAGAGGAACACATCCCACCTGCCGGCTCAGTGGGGTCCTTTCTCCTCGGGATTTCGAGCTCTTCCCTGATTTGGTTTCATCTGTGAATCTCAGGGATGTGTTATTGAGGAGAATGGTGTCTCTCTCATCCCAGCCAGAGCCACTTGGGAATATCGCTTCTGTTTCTGCCTCAAAAAAATTCCTCTCCGTTTCTGCAAAACTCCTGATTTTTCTCTGATTGTTTTTTTCACTCGATTGGGCGGAAACATTTTGTGTGACACCAGTTCTAGTGCGAATTACATGAACCAGAGGGTCCCTGGGGATTCCCTGCTTTGTTCTGGCTGCTTTGCCTCACCGTAGGGATGCTTCAAGACCCACCACGGGATGCCCCCAAGTCCCAAAACCCGATAAAAGGATTGTGGGAAATCTCATGGAAAAAGGGTTTGTGTCTCACTCCATGTGAAGGCAGAGGGGACTGGGAATCTCTGGTATTTTCACAGCCGGTACCAGGCACAGGTAACGCCACCCCTGGAGCAGGTCTGGGTGTGGTCAGTGAGGATATTCCCACCTCAGTGTGTGTGGAGCGCTGGAATCTCTCAGTTCCCGGTATCCATGGACTCTGGAGCCCCTTGGGGAGCCTTCTGGTGATGCCTTCTGAGCCAGAGCAGAAGCAGCGCTGAGTAAAATCATCGTCCTAAAGCCCTGAGACCTTTAGGACTCAAAGCTGTTTTAGCAAGTGCCCTGAGGGCTGTGAAAAATTCAAAATATTGCTTTGAAACTGGAAAGTCCCTGCAAGCCCCTCGCAGCTGCTGCTGCTGTTTACTCTCTGTGCCAGGATTATTAACGGAGGTGTTGAACAAGCAAAGCCAGCCCCGCTCCCTGGAGCTCTCCTGGCACCGCCTGATCTTCGTGACCGTCCTTTGTCCTCGGCTCGGAGGGTGGGCAGAGCATGGGCAAAGCCTCCCTGTGGACATGGAGGTGTGGACAAAGCTCCTGAGCCTTGGTTGGGATGACCATCCCTGTGCGAGTGACCATCCCTGGGGATGTATCCAGGCAGGGTGACCATCCCTGTGCCAGTGACCATCCCTGGGGATGTATCCAGGCAGGGTGACCATCCCTGTGCCCGTGACCATCCCTGGGGATGTATCCAGGCAGGGTGACCATCCCTGTGCCAGTATCTCCATCCCTGTGCCAGTTCTCTATCCCTGGGGCTGTCTGGAGGTGAGCAGAGCCTGGCACTGCTGTTGTCTGGGGGACAGTGTCCCTGCCGCACCTTTCAGGATCTTGGAGCCACCCCGTTGCTGTGTCCTGTGGGAAGCCAAGCTCTGCATCCGCTCTTCCTCCACATGGAATGGTTTGGATGGAAAGGACCTTAAAGCTCATCCCATTCCACCCCTGTCATGGCAGGAACACCTCCCACTGTCCCAGGCTGCTCCAAACCCCGTCCAGCCTGGTCTTGGGCACTGCCAGGGATCCAGGGGCAGCCACAGCTGCTCTGGGCACCCTGCGCCAGGGCCTCCCCACCCTCCCAGGGAACAATTCCTGCCCAATATCCCATCCATCGCTGCCCTCTGGAAGCCATTCCCCTTCTCCTGCCACTACAGTTCCTGATGAGGAATCCCTGTCCTTGTAGCCTCTTTAGACGCTGCCCTGTCCAGGGTTCTGGAAAGGAGGGCCGGGCACTGTCAGTCTGCAGGAATCCCTGGCTCCAGCACTCAGCTGTGACCCTGAAAGCAGCAGGGGAAACCCAGGACGCTCTTGTTGTCCCACATTCTGGGGGTGTTGGGTGTGTTCCGGATGCTGGGAACCCCCTCTGCTGCCCTCCCTTCCCTGCTCCAGCCCCACGGGAGTCCCTGAGCACCCGTGGCCTTCCTGAGAGGGGAAAAGAGCCTCCACCCCATTCCTGCCATCCCTGCCTCCTGCCATCCCTGCCATCCCTGCCACTCCTGCCACCCCTGCCTCCTTCCCGCGTGCCAGGGCAGTGCCGGGAACCTGCCAGCTCCCCCCGGGCTCATTAATGTGGAGCGCGTGCGTGCCCCGCTCCCCGTGCATCGATCTGATAAATGAGGAGCCGCCGATGGTATTTTCTACCCTTTTAAGTGTTAAAATAACATTTTAGTGAAATATGAGCAGGTCAGAGCCGAGCTGGCCCCTTTCATCTCCCGGCACAGAGCAGCTGGATGGGAGGGAGCCGGTGAGCACGTGTGCTCCCACATCCACGGGGA
>VYZT01002701.1:306-13560 GCA_013400735.1 Pomatostomus ruficeps
TTTCCCTTCTTTTTTTCCCTTTTTTCCCCTTTTTTTCCTTTTTTTCCCTTTTCCTCCTTCTTTATCCTTTTCCCCCCTTTTTTCCCTTTTCCCCCTTTTTGCCCTTTTTTTCCCTTTTTTCTTTTTTTTTAAGGCCAGAGTTTAAAATAAAACCCCAGGACCTTGGGAAGGAGACTGCTGGTAAATTCAGCATTTGAAATTCAAAGGGGGTTGGTTGAGGTTGGATATGAGGAAGTTTTTACAGTGAGGGTGGTGAAACACTGGCAAAAGTTTTCCAGAAAGTTTCCCATCCCTGGAGCTGTTCCAGGCCAGGCTGGACGGGGCTTGGAGCAGTCTGGAAGCAAAATTTGGGTTAATTTGACTTTAGAGGTGCATTTTCTGAGCTGCCAGCTACCACAAAAGTCCGGGGATGTGAGGGGAAGTGCAGCTGGTGCTGCCCATCCCGTTCCTGGGGGAACTGAGAAATTTCTGGGCCTTTTGGGTTTTTCAGGGATAAAATATTTTTCCGTATTTTTTGATGTCCTGGAAAGCACAGGAGTCAATTCAGGTCCATCCTGCTGCATGTGCGGAAAGAAAAAATAGGTTTTTGTAACCGCCAAACAATTATTCTTTATTTTAAAATAGGATTAAATCAGTGAAACTTTTTCTCCTTTTGTTGTTTGCACTTTCAGTGTCCCCTTACAGTGCACGACCCCACCGTGGGGGTCTCCTTTTCCAAAGGAGGTATTTTTTATCCAATATGCACATAAAGGAATAAAATCCAAAAGTCCTCTCTCAAAAATCATATCTGGATCCTGTGGTACAAAGAGCAGCCTAAATCCAGCAGGGAAAATCCCCTCCTCTTTCCCACCATTTAAAAAGTCATTTTTGGAGGGTTGGAATCAGTTTTGATAAGATGGAGGAAAAATTTGTCATCCAAAGGAGCGTTTTAGGTGTAGATTTTGCTGTTTGAGGAGCAAAGTGACCAGGCAGGCATTTGAAAAGGAGAAAATGGGATCAGGGAATGGTTTGGGATGGAAAATCCCTCTCGGACCATTCCCAGCACTGCCAGGGCCACCCTGCCCCGTGTCCCCAAGTGCCACATCCACGGGGCTGTGAGATCCCTCCAGGGATGGGGACTCCCCCACTGTGCCAGGGTTGGAAAACCCTTTCCAGGAAGGAATTTTCCCAAAATCCAACCTAAACCTCCCCCTGAGGTAATTTTCTCCTTTTTTTTTTGTATCGGTGATTCAGATTCATAATTTTTGTCCATTTTTAGAGAGTGTTGTATTAAAACCACAGCACACAGGAATGCCCACAACGTGCTAAATAACGCCATATTCGCCATAAAACGGATAAATCCCATCTCTATTACAGATTAAATATTTTTATCTCTATTTTTTGATATCATTGTGGCCTGTTGTGAGTCATTAAATCCACTAGATGGTGGTAAAGACCATCGGCTTTGAACTTCTGCAGCAAGAAAATAAAATCAAGAAGTGCAAAAAGTTAGGAGCACATGAAAAAAAACCCCAAACGCAACCCCAAACCCCTGCCTGAAACCCCAAATTTGCCTCTCCGTGGTGTATTTTGCATCCAAGTGCAAACATGAGAGAGCAGTGGAGCTTTTGTGACGAGGAGCTCCTCAAATTCAAGGGTTTTGTCAGGATAAATATCAAGCCCGATGATTATGAATCATCCTGGCAAGTTTTAATACAGATCAGAACCCAAATTAATCCCGCTCCGGCTCGTGCGTCGCGGCTCTGCTTTGCCTCGGATACAAACGAACGGTAAACAATATTTTGGCAATATTTGGGTTAATCATGTAGAACTGATTGCCGGAGAAGAATGCCATTATCATTTAGCCAATTTATCCCCCCGCTCCGTGACAAATGAGAATTAATGCCGCTGGTTTTAAGATATCAAATGGGTCATGATTTTAAGAAAAATGATTACCCCCAAAGAGAACTGATAACGATGGCTGAGGGCGAGGGGAGCCGAGCAAGTTAGCGACATCCATAATTCCCCAAGCGAATTCCGTGCAAAAGCAAACAGAGCTCGCTGGGGCGGGTGGCTGAACAGGCAGCACTTGAGGTGGTGTTGGTTTATTTTTTATTTTTTTTTTTTTGAGGTGGTGTTTGTTGGTTTATTTTTTATAATTTTTTTTTGAGGTGGTGTTTGTTGGTTTATTTTTTATGATTTTTTTTTGAGGTGGTGTTTGTTGGTTTCTTTTTAATTATTTTTTTTTGAGGTGGTGTTTGTTGGTTTCTTTTTTATTTTTTTTTTTTTTGAGGGGGTGTTTGTTGGTTTATTTTTTACTATTTTTTTTAAGTGTAACGTTGCCCATTAATTATTTGTTCCTCATTTCCCATTAAAAAGGCCGTGATGGATGATTTTCCCCATATTTAGCAACCCCAAGCAGCTCTCTGGAGCCGAGTGCTGTGTGCTTTTGGTGCAGATGCAATGATTTATATCCCAGAGTTGGTTATTTTTGTTGGTAAGGAGTTACTGAGTGGATTTCTGCTGCCTCAGTGCTGATAAAGAAATATTTTGTGGTGAGGTGTTGGGATGGGGATTGCTGCAGGCACCTGCAACAGGTGAGGGGAGAAAAATCCAACCAAAACGGGCAGGGAATTGAGGTTTTTATAGGAAAAAAGATGTTCCTCATTCTAGAGAGATGAGTTTTATATCACAGTGCTGATAAAGAAATGTTTTGTGGGGAGCGCCTGAGGTGTTGGGATGGGGATTGCTGCAGGCACCTGCAACAAGTGAGGGGAGAAAAATCCAACCAAAACAGGCAGAGAATTGTGACTCTTAAGGGAAAGAAAATGTTCCTTATTCTTGAAAGATGAGTTTTATATCACAGGGCTTGCACTGATAAAGAAATGTTTTGTGGGGAGCACTTGAGGTTTTGGGCTGGGATTGCTGCAGGTACCTGCAACAAGTGAGGGGTGAGAAATCCAACCAAAACAGGCAGAAAATTGAGGTTTTTATGGGAAAAAAGATGTTCCTCATTCTAGGAAGATGAGTTTTATATCACAGTGCTGATAAAGAAATGTTTTGTGGGGAGCACTTGAGGCGTTGGGATGGGGATTGCTGCAGGCACCTGCAACAGGTGAGGGGTGAGAAATCCAACCAAAACGGGCAGGGAATTGAGGTTTTTGTGGGAAAAAAGATGTTCCTCATTCTAGAGAGATGAGTTTTTGTCTTGAAATTAGGCCGTGCAAAGCAGAATTGAAAATATATTGAATATGTTGAATGAAGATATTGAAAGGTCTGAATTGATCCCTGATCATTCCCAATTCCCCCATGGACAGAGCTGATCCCTGTGGGCCTCGGTGTGGGGCTGGAGTCGCTCCAGGGCTGGGATTTCCTGCCCACCCCTCTCCTGTGTCCGTGGGAGGTGTTGCTCTGCTTTCCCCATAAAATAATTTTTAAAGGACTTGACTTTTTGCAGAACCAGAAGAAAATCCCTCAACCAACCTCCCTTTGAATTTCAAATGCTGAATTTACCGGCAGTCTCCTTCCCAGCGACCCAGGGTTTTATTTTAAACTCCGGCCTTTAAAAAAAAAAAAAAAAAAAAGAAAAAAAAAGGGAAAAAAAGGGGGAAAAAAGGGAAAAAAAAGAAAAAAAAAAAAAAAAAAGGGAAAAAAAGGGAAAAAAAGGAAAAAAAAAGGNAAAAGGAAAGAAAAAGGGAAAAAAAGGGGGAAAAAAGGGAAAAAAATGAAAAAAAAAAAGAAAAAAGGGAAAAAAAGGAGAAAAAAGGGAAAAAAAGGAGAAAAAAAGGGAAAAAAAGGAAGAAAAAAAGGGAAAAAAAAGGAAAAAACCCCTGCCAGTTCAGAAGTTCCTCTGTAACTCATCCGTGTTCAGGAGTGATTAGGGGATGCCCTGGAATCCGTGTGTGATATTAAAGGATGCCTTGGAATCCATGTGTGAGGTTAAGGGATGCTCTGGGATCCGTGTGTGAGATCCCCGATTTCCAAAAATGTTCCCATGCTGGCCCTAAACCCTTTCCCTCATTTTTAAAAATTCCCTTGCACGCTGTGGTTTTGTATTCTGTAACACAAAATATTCTGTACACTGATCATCAGAACAAAACTGGATCGATTTTAGCGACTTTTGGAAGTGCAGGCGTGTAAAAAAGGGCTTTTTGAGGGGGATTATGTGGCATTTATGGACCTTTTAGGATGGCAGACAAGCTCTCCGCTGCTGAATTCCCTGTGTTCCAGGCCTGAGGGATTTGGGCTGTTTTTAGAGCCGTTGCTTTGCTTGTCCCCAGCCTGGGTGACAGAGAGGCCCCATCCCAGCCAGCACCACGAGGGCTGGGTGAGGATCCAGGCCAGGGCTGAGCTTTGTGAGCTGGTGAGGATTTGTGGAGCCCTGTTAGAGCTGGAAATCTGAATTTCTCCTGGCTCCCATTCCTTTTCCAGCTCTGGTACCCGGGCAGGGCGCTTGGGAAGGTGAAGGTTTTTGAAAGGCTGTGAAGGAGCACTCAGGGTCAGAGCAGCGCTTAAATCCCATTTTTTGGAGGATTGGTCCTGGCAAAGTTTCCTTTGTGAGTTATTGGGGCTGGAGCGAGGGTTTGTTTTGTGGGAAAGGATTTTTTAAAATGTTTAAAATGAAGGCAAGAGAAGGCTCTGGGGAGAGCTCAGAGCCCCTTGCAGGGCCTGAAGGGGCTCCAGGAGAGCTGGAGAGGGACTGGGGACAAGGATGGAGGGACAGCACCCAGGGAATGGCTTTAAGCTGCAGGAGGGTGGGTTTAAATCAGATATTGGGAGGAAATTATTGGCTCTGGAGGTGGTGAGGCCTTGGCAAGGGTTCCAGGCCAGGTTGGAGCAGCCAGGGCCAGTGAAAAGTGTCCCTGCCCATGGTGAGGTGGGACCAGATGGGCTTTTCATCTGCTCCTTCATCAGTGGAGAGTCCTTCTGAAATATCCAGCCCTATTTCTGATTTCTGTGCCTTTTACTGAAGTTGTGTTAACGGCAGTGAAAAGGGAAAAATCTTGGTGGATGAGGAATCAGTTGGTCATGATGGCCGGGAGGAAAATTTGGATTTGGTTTCATTTGTTCCTAAACAGCCTTGGGGAAAAGCCGTAACAGGAAAGGGATTTCAAGGCAAGGGGATGTCAGATTCCATTTTCTTGCTTTTCTTGCTCCAAATTCTGGCTTTGGAGAACAAACTCTACAGATGGGATGCTGAGGAGGGTGGCCCTGGGAGCCCACGGAGGGCCAGGGCACTCCCAAACCATGTTTAGATCGATATAATTTATATCTGTATCTAATCTATAACTATATTTATATATATTTATATTTACATTTTTACATTTACATTTACATTTATATTTATATCTATATCATCTATATCTATCTCTCCCATCAGAACAGAGTCACCGTTTTTTATTTTAAGAATTTTGTTGTCATTGTATATTTTTTGCTAGTGTTGCAATGCCAGATTTTTCCAGACTATTTTTTTCAATCAACAAAGAGTTTCTTGAAGTATTTTCTCCTCTTTTCTATTACACCCCTGTTGCAGAACAAGGTAACTCCGGAAAGCCTCATCTGATCTTCCCATCCTCACAGTTCCTGGAGGAAGGACTGAGGTTTTCCTCCTCCAGGAGATTTTTACAAGTTCCAGTTCACCTGCCAGGCTTCAGTTGGTGACAATTTCTAGATCAGGTCCTCACTCTGAGTTGTTGCTGGAAGCGCAGAGTGGCTCCCAAGCTCGCAGATTTCCAAAGGCACTTTTGGAAAATGCACTCTGAGATTTCTTTCCTGACTCTGCTCCTAAATATGAAAATTAGAGCCTTGCTGGTATCACTTAACCAGCAAGTGCAGCTTTTAGCACTGAACCGGTTAAAAGAAAAACAAAATATTTCTTTAACCAACTCCAGCTCCACTCAGGCCTAAATTATTACTTTTTCTTCAGAAACGGGCATTTTAATGTGTCACTTTTCAGTTCCGGCTCAATAAACAACCATTTATTTACAATTTTAAAGCAATCTTCAGCCTAGTCAGGTAAGAATTATTTCAAAAGAATAAAAAAAACCAAAACATTTTCATTTCCCATCACTGCCAAAAATGAAAAGAACATGAGTTATGAGTCTTGCTGTGTTGTCTTAAGTTGATTACTATGGAATGATTAAAAAACGAGCTGTGCTGTCATGGCAGAGGAGTACATTATAAGTGTAATAACAGTTTAGGGATACAATCCATCAATGCCGTACTTGGGGAGGGGGAAGGAAAAGGGAAAAAAAAAAAAAAAAAAAAAAAGTTGATCTATTTCTCCGGTCATCATTTTCAGCGTATTAGATGACAAATAATTGTACGTTCATCAATAACAATAGATTAGAGCCGAGATGATTTATTGCCGTCGCGCCGCGGGGCGCCGGAGCGCCGGGTCACCCGAGCGGGGACGGGGCTGTGGTTGATCTCCACGGGGCTCTGGCAGCAGAAATAGAGGGAAAAGCACCTGGAACAAGGTGGAGCAGAGTTGGCGGCGGGTGATTTGTGGGTTTGCTCCTGGGAGGCGCCAACGCTTGGGTTTGGTGATCCTGGAGGATTTTCCGACCCCGATCCCGAACCGGGCGGCTCCTCTGATCCTCAGCCTCCCAGGGAAATCCTCAGTGCCGCTCCTGAGCTCAGGCCACTTAATAACAGTTAATAAAATTAACTCAAAACTTCTTATTGATGGGAAAATTCATCCATGAAGCGTTTTTATTTATTCTTAAAATACCAGAGAAGGGAAAACACCTCAATTTGTCAATTTTCCCTCCATTTTAGTGCTCCTCTGAAAAAACACAGAGTAGGAAAATTTACATTTGCAGAGGAGCAACATCAAGTTTTAGTCTCAAATTTTGTTATTTTCCTGAAGACTTTCTCAGAACAAACTGCGTTCTTTTCCTAAAAACTTTCTCGGAACAAACTTTGTGTACAAACCTGACACGAATTTTCTCTCCTCACGGAGCATTGCCAGGGTAAAAAAGGTTTTGTGATGGAACATTTTCTGAACTGGAATTGGCCGTTTCACCGCCGTCCCGGTGGGAATGGTTGGGATCTGGTGACCCTGTGGCAGTCCCGGATTTCTTCCCTGCTCCCGTATTTGTTTTTCTGGAATTGTTGGCTCAAAACTGGGAGAGCTTCTCTGCTGCCTTTTACTGAAGATCTCCCAGTTCCCAGCACTCCAAGAAAACTTGTGGAATGTAATTCATCCGTGGACACCCCTCAGCTGCAGTTTTTACAGGGAAATTGTGAGATTTCATTGGGAGAAATGTTTGGAGGTCTCAGGCAATGATGCAATTTCCATGAAACAGAAACTCTGCCTAAAAAAAATGGGTTTGAAGTCATCTTAAATTAAAAATTATTTATGCTCTTGGGCTAATTTTAGGGGGAGGCAGCTTTCCGTGGTAGGATCAGCATTAAAGGTGTTCAGGAATTTTTTTCTGCATTTTTATTATGGAAAACAAACAATGGGGAGAGAAGGGACCAGCAAGAGTCAAGATCTCTCTCCTTCATAAGCCAATAATGAGAAAAAAAAAAACAACCCTGTTTTGATAACGTTTATAATTATGGAATTCCAAAATTACAATTTTCTTCATGAAATGAGGGAGAAGGCACAGACACCATGTCTTGGTCTGATACTGAAAATTTTCTCAGCTGGGAAGAAGTCAGGAGTCCTCTGTGTGTCCTGTGCTGCCCAAAACTGAGGCCAGGTGATAGAAATACTGACCAAATTAAAGTAGTTAAATTGCTTGATTAAAGTAGTTAAATTCCTTAATTAAAGTAGTTAAATTCCTTAATTTAAAAGTCTCTAAAAGTCTCCAGGATATACATATTTTTGTATTTCTCAGATATTTAAAAGCTTTTCTTACTGCTGTTGATATTTTCATCCATGACAGTTGTGAATTCAGCGCTGCACGGCTCAGAAATGATTTTGTAATAACAATAATGATAATAATTATTTAATGGGCTAAGGCATTTTCCTTAACTTAGGAGAATTCAGTGCCTGCCTGAATCATCCCTCTGGTGGCGTTTGTGATTTTTAAAAAAGCTCCAGCACACGGCAATGCCCTCGTGGCCTGGGATAGGAGGAGGAATCACTTCATTTTAGAGTAGAAATTGAATCCGTGTGATTTTTCCAGCTCAAATCCATGGACAGGGATTTCCTCTCTGTCTCTCTGGCAGAACCTGCACTTTTAATGCCATGAAAAGTTCGGAGGAGTTGCTGAAACTGCAGAAATCCCTGGATTCCCCTTCCTCGGGAAAGCCGTACCTGCCAAGGAGCTGCCCGGAGCGAGTGCCACGAGCAGCAAACCCCGTTTTAATTTTCTGTCCAGTCAAATCCCGGCGTTCCACACTCAATTCTCCTTCCTCAGTAATCTCAATAATTTCCCACCTTGCTCATGATGAATGTCTTGCCAGTTCCCTCTCAGTCCTTCCACTTTACACAACCTAATTAAAGAAAACATTCCATGATTGCCTATTTTTCCTCATGCATGACAACCTATTATTTTTTTTTCTACCACCTGATTAGGGCTTTATTATCCTTGGATTTAGATTGATTCGCCGGGCACTTTAATAAAACACTGCTTAGTTTGATTTAAAGGGCTACAGGTTTCAGTCACTCATGGAATTACTCCTGTAAGGAACTCACATTCCAAGTGCCGGGAAGTGCCCATGAAAAAGGGAATTTGAGGCTGAAGAAAACGAGGATCACAGGTGGTTTCCCAGTTTTGTGGTGTGTTGTTAATATTCCTGTTGTGAGCAGCCAGGAGAGGACGTTTTGCAATATATTTTGTCAAGGGTGATAAATCTGTTTCATCATTTCTGTCAAGGACGGATCCCGTGTATTAAAACTACCATAAATATTTGCTCCCGATAAACCAAAAGTTTCATATGATTAAATAATAATGCGTTTATGATGACAAATTGCATTTACTGGGCGTTATCTGAAATGCAAGACAGAATTAGGTAGTTAAAGTTCAAATGGATGGAGATCAGTTTTGATTTAAAATCAAAGGAATTTTATTAAGCAAATGAGATTTTCATCGTTATTTTGTTATATCTACCAGTCTCTTCTTTCAGAAATATTACTTATGAGCTTGGATAATGATTTAAAAAAAAAAAAACCAACAAAACACCACAAGTGAGCTGATTTGATAGCAAAATGTGAAAAAGTTCAGGAGTAGTTAAATCCATGGTTATTCCTGTCATTTTGCTGATGGTTTCCAGCGCTAGGAACGTGAGGAGTGGCCCAGAGGCTGCTGTCCTGTGTCTCCCTCAGAGCAGGGACGCTTTGGGGTCACTCTTGTCACATTTATTTGATTATTTTTCATCATTTGGGCTTTTTCCCAGGGCATTTCTGATGCCTGAAGGTGCAGCTCTGTTTCCTGGGGCTCCTTTCCCGGATCCGGGTGTGCAGGAGTTCGGGAAGCCCAGCAGGGTTTGGCTGCGTCCCTTCCCAAGGTTCAATGCAACAAAATGGATTTTTGGAGGTGAATATTGACTTTTTGCTTGGTTTTGTAAACCTGGTTGGTTCAGCTTTTTCTGCTGTGTGGTTTGGGGTATTTTTCTGGAAGTTTTCCTTGAATGGAATGAAAATTCCCTGGTTAAAAATGGCTGCGGGGTGGCTGCCACCAAATCCTCGTGCTTTAGGGTTTGCATGGTGGCTGGCAGAAAATCCTCATGGTTTAGGGTTTGCGGGGTGGCTGCCACCAAATCCTCGTGCTTTAGGGTTTGCGGGGTGGCTGCCACCAAATCCTCGTGGTTTAGGGTTTGCGGGGTGGCTGCCACCAAATCCTCGTGGTTTAGGGTTTGCGGGGTGGCTGGCACCAAATCCTTGTGCTTTAGGGTTTGCAGGGTGGCTGGCACCAAATCCTCGTGGTTTAGGGTTTGCTTCAACTTGTAAGAGATGTGCAGAGTAGGAGACTTTGGCTCAGGAGCTTCTTCCCCACCTGGAGCGCTGGGTCCCACTCTGGCACCCCGGAAAAAGGGCAATGGAGCTGCTGGAGCCAGGCTGGGAGAGCTGGGAATGTTCCCCTGGAGAGGAGAAGCTCCAGGGAGAGCTCAGAGCCCCTTGCAGGGCCTGAAGGGGCTCCAGGAGAGCTGGAGAGGGACTGGGAACAAGGGCTGCAGGGCCAGGAGCCAGGGAATGACTNGAGGGACAGGACCCAGGGAATGGCTTTAAGCTGCAGGAGGGTGGGTTTAAATCAGATATTGGGAGGAAATTATTGGCTCTGGAGGTGGTGAGGCCTTGGCAAGGGTTCCAGGCCAGGTTGGAGCAGCCAGGGCCAGAGTTCCTTCCAGTGTTTAAGAGGGTTCAGGAGAGCTGGAGAGGGACTGGGGACAAGGGCTGGAGGGACAGGACCCAGGGAATGGTTCCCCACTGCCGGAGGACAGGGATGGATGGGATATTTGGGACAAATTCCTCCCTGGGAGGGTGGGGAGGGGCTGGGCTGGAATTCCCAGAGCAGCTGGGGCTGCCCCTGGATCCCTGGCAGTGCCCAAGGCCAGGCTGGATGGGGCTGGGAGCACCTGGGACAGTGGAAGTGTCCCTGCCCATGACAGGGGTGGTACTGGATGAGATTTAAGGTCCCTTCCACCCCAACCCACTCCATGATTCCATGTGTAATTCATTTATTCTTGGCTTTATATCTTGCTCCATGTCTTTGCTGTTTGACACGTGAGGTTTATTTATTATGAAATTACTGATTATTCATTTATTATGCAATAAAATAACATTTTGCTGCCAAGCTGGCACCAAAGGGAAGTGGCTGTGCCAGCCCGAGGCTGCCAGGGCTGCAGAGCTCCTTGTCCCGAGCTCAGATGTTGCTGCTCCAGCGGTGCTGCCACACCTCAGATGGACAAACACCCCCTTGATCCATGGAAAATCTTGGATCCACCGCAGCATTTAGGACCTTCTCAAAGGGAATCCTGTGCAAACCTCATTTTGCACCCACGTGCTGTGAAATTGCTTCATCCTCCTGGTGTGGGATGGAACAGAATCCATTTCCCACTGGAAGGTGGGACAAGAGGAGCCGTGGTCGCTCTTTCCATGAGATAAAATCCTGGAGGAGCCAGGTGTGCGTGGCTGTACCTGACACTCCTGCTCGTCTCAGGAAATCCCTTCGTATAATCCAGCATTTGCTTAAATTTAATCACTTTTGCAGCTGGAGAACTGAAGGAGCTTCCTTGAATGGGAAATAATTTTCTTTTTTTCTGTGGCCGACCAATTTCCTTGGATTTTGAGTTCCTTTTTGAGAGGGGGGTTTTGTTTGCACGGAGGAGCCTGCAGAGACAATTACGATGAAAATAAACAAAAGCATCACATAAAAACCAGGTTTGAGTGCTGAAGAGACTTAATAGCTGTGAACTGGTGGCTATTAGCTTCTAATTACTCTCAAATAATTACTGAATAGAATAGTAAATGTTATTGGCTCACTTTAATATTCGACATAAAGCATTGCTCCCAACAATAATTTATTGTTTCTTCAGCTTTAATGTAAACACGTGTAAAACTGGGCTGCTTCATAAACTTCTGTAATAAATGAAATTATTCTGAGGGTTCTGGAGAGGAGACCTGGGCGCTGTAGGCCAAGGGAGTTATTGAGGTGATGGAAAAGACCTCCAAGATCACATTCCCCGCTTGTGTTGGAGTTAAAACATCAGTTTAGTGTAGAAGCAGATTTGGGTACTAAAAGACAAATCAAAATCCCAAACCAAGAGAAAAAGTTGGAGTTAAATGTGTAACTCTGGTTCTGATTTCCAGAATTAGAGGCCTAATTTATGTTCTAATAATATTAGAATTATCATCATTATCCATTCATCACATTAATACTCGTATTCATCATCATCTTTGGGGAGTTTTTATAGATCTGTCTCTGCAACTGACTTGAGACCCCATTTTTTTTCCTGAAGGAAAAGGATTTAGGGTTTGATGTATCAAGAATAAAAACCTGCTGTAGTTCGGGGGTAAAATCCAGAGAAATTGGTGAAGTCCCCAAAGGAGGGTTCTGTTTATAAGAGCTGTTAGTTGTGAATTTACATCTTATTCCCTTGCTGAGGGTGTTTTCTTCTGGATTGAGGGATTTTTGGTAAATTCCAATAAACTAAATTTTGAGAGTTTGCGTAGGGAAAATTAGTTTAGGGTAAGAGGGGCCCATCAGGCATCTCCACGTGGTCATGCAGGGCTATGTGTGCCTGTGCATGGTCATTCCTGCGCCTCCAATCCCCAAATTCCAATTTTTATTCATTCCAGAGACGGAAAAGGGCAGAAAGAGAGGAGAAGGGGTTCTGGAGCTCAGTGCCGGCTCTCCCAAACTCATCCCTTCTGCATCTCACCTGCATTTCTCTGCCTTTCTCTGATCTGCTCTGAGAATGGGAATGGGTCACTTTTTGCTGTTCCAATCCCCAAAATCGAATTTATTTTCATTCCAGAGGACAGGAAAAGGCGGAGAGAGAGGAAAGGGAGTTCAGGAGCTCAGTGCCAGCTCTCCCAAACTCATCCCTGTCTACGTCTCGCCNTGGTGCCGGCTCTCCCAAACGCGTCTCTTCGGCATCTCACCTGCATTTCTCTGCCTTTCTCTGATCTGCTCTGAGAATGGGAATGGGTCACTTTTTGCTGTTCCAGTCCCCAAATTCCAATTTATTTTCATTCCAGAGGGTGGAAAAGATGGAGAGAGAGGAAAAGGGGTTCAGGGGCTTGGTGCCTGCTCTCCCAAATGTATCCCTTCTGTGCCTGCATTTCTCTGCCTTTCTCTGATCTGCTCTGGGAGTGGGAATGGGAATTTTTGCTGTTCCATTCACTAAATTCCAATTTATGTTCATTCCAGAGGACAGGAAAAGGTGGAGAGGAAAGGGGGTTCAGGAGCTTGGTGCCGGCTCTCCCAAACGCGTCTCTTCGGCATCTCACCTGCATTTCTCTGCCTTTCTCTGATCTGCTCTGAGAATGGGAATGGGTCACTTTTTGCTGTTCCTGTCACCAAATTCAAATTTATGTTCATTCTAGAGGATGGAAAAGGGCAGAGAGAGAGGAAAGGGGGTTCAGGAGCTCAGTGCCGGCTCTCGCAAACGCGTCCCTTCTGCATCCCACCTGCATTTCTCTGCCTTTCTCTGATTTGCCCTGGGGGTGGGAAAGGGAATTTTTGCTGTTCTGGGTGTAAGAATGGATTTTTCCTGATGTGGACAGAGACTTTTTTTGTTCTTTGGAAATGGCCAGGGTGCCTCACTCACCAAGGGCACTGCGGGTAATCTGGGATGGGAATTGACCGATTCTCATGG
>VYZT01002701.1:13616-31020 GCA_013400735.1 Pomatostomus ruficeps
TTCTTTTTTCCATAATTCCGACTTGCTCGGGGAAGTGTGAGGCAGAGCATGAGGGCACTCAGGATGTGCCATTCCCTCAAGTCGCTCTCATTCCTCTGAACATCCCGGGAATCATCATGGGATGCAGTTGTTTCACAAGTGTTGTTTGTTGCTGAAAAAACTCCAAAAAAATCCCCCCCCGTTTGGGAAGGTTCTTGTGGCAGCCACATTCCAGCCTCTGAAGTTATTTTAAAAGTGGGCCGATGGAAAATCTACATTTAAATTTCATACGTTGTATATTCATAACCCAATCATTCCGTCAGCACCGGGTAAACGCAGCATTTCGGTGCCTCCACCATTTTTAAACTTCATCGTTGACGATAATCACCCCCAAACATAATAACAACATCACCCGGGTGCGAGAAAACACGTTTGAAATGTCCTTTTTTTATATTATTGTGCCATAAGACAGCGCTTCCGAAATCGCGAACGGAATTGCTTTTCAGCAGATAAGCATCAAACCCCGCGTTTCCTGCTTTGGGGGAAGGTGCAATAAGGTGCTCGATCAGTGTAATAGTTCCCAATGATATGCTCTGGTAGTATTTTGATGAATTACATGATTACAGCTCAAATGAACACTTTCATCACGGCGGAATTAATAATGGCGGTGTGATTTGGCGAGTACTCCTGCGGTGTTCTTTAACTCATCACTTCAGAAGACGGAGCTTCCGAGCCCGTCCTTTGTCTCGGGGAAGCGCAGGGATCCTTCACTGCTGGGAGCGCGGGGAGCAGGAGGAACGAGGCAGCTCTGAAAGGGAAAAGGAAACTGATGCTCGCTCACCTCGCCGAGTTCAACGTGGCTTCCTCGCTTCATTTTTCTCTGCCTTGTTCTGCTGTCTGAGGCGCCTCTGACTGTGTCAGAACAGGAAAAATCGGGATTTTTTTTTATGTGTGAGAACAGGTTTGGTGGATTTTGTTGTGGATGTTGTAGGGAGGTGGGGGTTGGACTCCTCTGCCAGGCAGGAAAAGAGGAATTGTCCCCTCAAGCGGCACAAGGGGAAGGTGAGGTTGGACATCAGCAGGAATTTCCCCATGGAAAAGGTGGTCAGACCGTGGCAGGGTCTGCTCAGGGAGGTTTGGAGTCCCCACCCCTGGAGGTGTCCAGGGAAGGCCTGGAGGTGGCACTCAGAGCTCTGGGCTGAGGACAAGGCAGGGACCAGGCACAGGTTGGACTCTGATCCTGGAGGGCTTTTCCAGCCCAAATGATCCTGTGATTCCATAAATGCTGCATTTCCAAATGATTTTGAAGATATTACAAAAACATAATTTTCATAGGTTTTTTTTGCTGTGGAACTCAGGGGATCAGGATGTTCCTTTCTGTGTGTTCCACGTCAACCAAAATTTGATCAAACTCTCACCAGCCCTTGAGTGAAGCCTTGGATTGGTGGGACCATTCCAGGGCTCCTTGGGGGTCCAACCCCAAATCCATGAAAACTTCCCACCCTGGGAATTCCATGATTTTGTGCAAATGTGCACAGCATTGAGAAAAACCCAAACCTGCTCTGCTGCTGCCGTTACAGCACCATTTCTCCGGCAATAAATGAAGGCTCTTGGTCCTTACAGCTGTCATTCCTTTAATGAACATTCATTTTCCTGGAAATAATAAGTGTAATAACTGACCTGCTGTAGAGAAGGAGTGTAAACTTTCACAGGCTATTTTAAGAAAGGGCACTGCACAGCCCAGCACGAACATCTGGAGCAGATGTGTCTGGAATTGTCACCTCTCGATGGTTATTCTGTGTTCACTGGGATCTGTGATATTCCAGGGACACCGAACTGGAAGACAGGACGGGCTGGGGGAAAGAGCTTCCTCCCTGATTTCCTGAGTGTTTTCTGTCCTTGGAATTTTTGCTTTTGGTTAATTATTATCCTCTAGGTCTGAATCATTTTATTTTTATGCCATGAAACACCTCAAGGATGCTGATGCAAAAAGTCCAGGGAGTGTGAGCAGGGTGGTTGTGAACCCAAACTATAGGAAAAGTGATAATTGGAGCAAATGACATTACAAAACTTGAAATATGATAGAATCATGGAATGGTTTGGGTTGGAAGGGACCTGAAAGCTCACCCAGTTCCACCCCTGCCATGGCAGGGACACCTCCCACTGTCCCAGGCTGCTCCAAGCCCCGTCCAGCCTGGCCTTGGACACTGCCAGAGATCCAGGGGCAGCCACAGCTTCTCTGGGAATTCCATCCCGACCCCTCCCCACCCTCCCAGCCAGGAATTCCTTCCCAATATCCAAGCAGGTGACCTCGAGTGAGAGCAGAGGAAGATGAACTCAAAAAACCTTTTCCTGTCTCTCCTCTAGAGCTGTAAAAATTAAAAATCTCCGTGCAAGGAGCTTTTCCCCCTCTCCTGGGCTAGGGAGGTAAATACCCTGCGAACTGCACAGCCACGTTTATGTCCACACAACTGGCTTTTTTTAGGTTTTTTTTGCACAATATATTATTTTTTTAGCGCTCTAACAGTGTAAAATCTGCTAATAGCCCACGTGCAGAGACACAGCCCCTGTTTAGCTCCCGTTGTAAGGAAACAAATTGTAATTCTTAATTGAATTCTCCTATGGAACTACCGGCGATATAAATTGCAGTGTCACTGGGATAAGAGGGGGGGAAAGCCCTTTTTACAAGCCTCAAGATGATAATTTATAAATAAAGTAAAAGCAAGAAGCCTTAACGCAAAATCCCGACGGAATCTGACATTAATGGCCTTTACTTTTAATCTGATACAATAAATCTTGCAGCCGTGGGCCCAGAACAGGAGTAACAGAAACCAGGCCGGGCTGGAGGAGATGTGGGGGAGTCAAAGAGAAACATTCCCTTTCTTTAATTAAAAATAGATGGTGATTTTCTGCTATTCCAGAGTCAAAAAGTCATCGCTGCCAAGTTGCTGCCAATCACTTTGCACCAAAGATGGGATTTTTGGTTGGATTCTCTGCCTAAAGTCTTCCAGATCCACTTTTGCATTGGAATTTTCAATATTCCTTTTAGGAGCTGCTTTTCTGGCCCCGCTGCATGAGAATCTCAGATTTTCAGCTGCCCCATGAGGTGCAGTGGTGCAAAAGGAAATCTGAATGTTCAATGCTAATTATTTTTATGATACTGTGAATTTTTGAGATTTATTTTTTAAATGGAGCAAGGATACTGTGGGAAATTTGTCCAGAGAGAGGATGCAGTGAATGGTGACCAAGAGCAGAGTGCAGAGTGTGATGCTTTGGGACATTTCTCCCAAAAAATGGAGCAAATTTGTCCATTCCATATCACACCAGTGATTTGTGTGTGATTTGTAATATCTAGGAATTTTCATGGCCTCGGAGTTTCAAAGATATTTATTTAGAAATGAAAAAAAAAGGGAAAAATCTTTAAGTTGTGACAAAACCCAGCACATATTTGCCTCTTTATTTGTCTGCTCTGAGGATGTCACTAAGAATATTGGGATTGGGACTGATTTGCTTCACAGTGACCAGAGCCTGGATTTCACATTGATTTTTTGAGAGAGACCAGTAGTATTTTATCCAAATTTGGTTTGGTTTTTTTTTTTTTTTTTTTTTTTTTTAAGTCTTAACTTTATTAAAGTAAAATTCTACCTTCTTTTTGGGGTTTCTCTTTATTTTAAATGGGATGAAACAGCACAGAATATGTGGAGATTTCCAGTGTAAATGTATGGAAAGGCACAGAATATGTGGAGATTTCCAGTGTAAATGAGATGAAAAAGCACAGAATATGTACAAATTTCCAGTATAAATGGGATGAAAAAGCACAGAATATGTACAGATTTTCAGTGTAAATGTATGAAAAAGCACAGAATATATGGAGATTTCCTGTGGAAAAGTATGAAAAAGCAGAGTATGTACAGATTTCCAGTGTAAATGAGATGAAAAAGCACAGAATATGCAGAGATTTCCAGTGGAAATGGGATGAAAAAACGCAGAATATTCAGAGNAAAAAGCAGAGTATGTACAGATTTCCAGTGTAAATGTATGAAAAAGCACAGAATATGTGGAGATTTCCTGTGGAAAAGTATGAAAAAGCAGAATATGTACAGACTTCCAGTGTAAATGAGATGAAAAAGCACAGAATATGCAGAGATTTCCAGTGGAAATGGGATGAAAAAACGCAGAATATTCAGAGATTTTCAGTTTAAATGGGATGAAAAAACGCAGAATATGTACAGATTTTCAGTGTAAATGTATGAAAAAGCACAGAATATGTGGAGATTTCCAGTGGAAAAGTATGGAANTTTAAATGGGATGAAAAAACGCAGAATATGTACAGATTTCCAGTGTAAATGCATGAAAAAGCACAGAATATGTGGAGATTTCCAGTGGAAAAGTATGGAAAGACACAGAATATGTAGAGATTTCCAGTGTTTCCAGTCATTCCGAGGCTTTTTGTGGATAATTTTTAATAACAGTCAAGCCTGCTCCTAAACCAGAGCAAGCAAGAACCCACAAAATCAGCGGCTGCCTTGCCTTGTGCCTCACGAAATGTAAAAATATCTGACCAAAATCACATTTACTGAAGGAGAGGTGTTAAAAAAAGGAGAATTTCCCCCCCAGCATCCCCAGTCCTTAAACCCCAACCCCCTGGGCTGTGTCTGAGCAGCACCCCCAGCCCGCAGAGTGCTCCTGAACTCTGATTTTTTAGCTCAGGCAGATGCAGCTCATCCCAAATATTTCTCTGGACTGCTCATCCCCGCCTGGTTGGAAATCTGGATGTTTCCCGTGCGTCTGATGGTGATTTTTTCTTTTTTTAAAAGCAACACGAGCAATAATCCGGAGCTCGCTTATGAGGCCTGCATAAAACGCTGTCTAACAACCAAGTACAGTAAATTAAACATGATCCTCATTACATAAATACAATTATATTTATCAGCCTTTTATAACCACACAAAGCATTTACCAGTAAGAGTGATTTTGGAGTAGATAATTCCCAATTAACTTTTACTACTTTATTTTTGCTAATTTGGTTAGAGTTAATTTTTCAAATAAAATAATAAAAAAAAACAAAAGAAAAAGCTGTATCAAATGGCATCTCTAACTATTACACTGGAGATGAGATATAATTAAAATGTTATGTATATGGAATTGCGGCTGATGGGAACCTCGGCTTCAACTCTTCTTTTTGTCTTTATTTGATTGTTGCCTGCTCTGCACAGGGAGCAGGATTGGATTGCAGGATGGCCGTGTGCCCACGGTGCCGGGATTTGGGGAGGGAAAGGAAAAGCTGGGAAGGAAAATTACCTGGAAAATCAAACAAAATGACCTTAATTTGCTGAGGAGTCCTGTGAAAACCCTTCTCTGATGATACCATCTTTGGCTGTGTCTGTGGGGTTGGGAATCTTGGAATTCCACAGCTCCGTGGTGGGAATGGCAGTGGTGTGTAGGTGCCTTTCTGCTCTGTGGGGCTGATGGAGCTCATGCAGGAATTATTCACCTGTTAATGACATTATTCACCTCTTAATGACATTATTCACCTGTTAATGACCCTTGTGATTCCACTGCCCAGTTTGTCCCCAAACTGAGATCACCCAAAGCTTGGGAATGTCGGCTCTGCTCCAGGGAACGTCCTCGTGTCTCAGCCCAGCTCAGGGAAGGCTCTGTCTAAAATTGCCACCGAAACCCAAAGTTCAATGAGCTGCGTCACATGGGTGAGTTGTCCTTTCCACTTTTTGGTGTCCTTTCCAGATTTTCATGCCCTTTCCAGTTTTTCCTGTTCTTTTCCTTCTTCCTTCTTCCACGCCTTGTTCCTTGTCTTCCCAAGAGCTGCGGTGAGTGACAGAGTCTCTCTTGGGATGAGGAGGACTCGGGGAATCCATTGACAGAATTTTTGTATTTTTTAAAGAAATCCTTCAGGGTAGAAAGGACAAGTCTAAGATGCCTTCCTACCACATTTTGCTTTTCTGGTTTTGTCTTGAAACACAAAGGCTTAAAATGTAGAGCTGGAGCTGAGGCTGTTGGATTTATCCATGGGAATTCTGCTGGGGACATCCTCCGTGTTCGTTTCCCTGTCCCTAGACCGGGAATAGTCCAGCTGTCCCCCCAAAAGGATCCCCCTTGGCAGGTTCAGCGTGCTGATGGCTTCACAAATTCCGTTTGAGGGCTCCGGGGGGCCTCAGCACCCCGGAATATTGGGAATTTCCCGGGAAGAGGTGCGCTGGGAACCCACGGGACGTCACTGAGCCGAACCTCCCTCCATTTCACCTGTCACCGCTAATTAAAACCCAGACTCAAGGTTGCTAATTGTGCTGGGGACAGTGCGGTTTGCAAAGCGAGGGAACGGGAGCTCGGCGCGTTCCGCGGCGCTCGGAGCCGGGAATTGATGTGTTCCAGCGGGAAGGGGGGCCTGGCTGGCGGGAAACATCAGCTCCTTCCGAAGGCGAGGGCAGGCACGGCCCCGCTGTTCATTACTTTGGATGTGTCACATTTGCCGGGGTGACAAGATGTATTACGGGCGAGGAGTTTTACAGATGGAGAGAAAAATCCGTGTGAGTTGTTTATTTGATTTTTTTTCCCCCCATATTTTTATTTTTTTTTTCCCTTTCCCGCGCTACCCCGTCCAACCTTGGGATAATGGAATTATTTTATGCCTTTTGCGCTATCATCAGGCTCTGGATGGCTGCACAAAGGCCACTGGCAACAGAATAAGATGGCTGTAAAAAAATGCAAAAAATTGGGGTAGGGGGAGAAAAAAAAAAAAGGGTACATCCAATAACTTGCCCTTAAATTTAAAAGGAACTAAATGAGGAACTTCTGGACAATTTATCTTGCTGTTTACAGATAACAAGTCACTTTGTTTTTATGTGCTCAGTCTAGTATTCCATAATTTATTTGAAAGAAGATGAGAAATAATGTAGATAAATGATGAAGTGTCAGGGTCTGACGCTCTTAAATGAAGCTATTATGGTCAAAGAGAAAACGTAAAACCTGCGGCTCATTATGAGAGCGTTCTACTTGTCAGTTAAGTGAAAAGGCCTGGAATGATTTCCAGTTTATTTGTCATTGCAGTTATTAAAGCTGTCTTTTTGGTGCCATGAAAATGAATTGAAGACTTTATTCGAAGTAAATTTGTACTAAAGCTTTCAGATGTATCTTATGTGAGTTCAGTGAGGCAAGAAAACAGCTTAAAAGCTGAAATATTACAAGAAGGCAACTACTGAAGTCCTGGAACACGCGAGAATATAAAGTCTGGGGAAGTTGCACAAATAAATGAAGTCTCTCATCTCTTGGGAAATAAAGCTCAGTTTGACTGCATTGTACACCGAGACAAAGAAATCAGCCCTTGTTAGTGGCAGCAAAATATTGTCTTTCACAGCCCTGTGCCTGGTGCTTACTTTTATATCAGGCTATTAATTTTGGGACGGGATTATCGGGGACGTGGGGATTCTCTGTTCCAGAGCACCTTTGGAAACGCAGTCCCTGAGTCAAAGAGGAGATGTGGCATCCGTGGCAAGGCTGGGATTTTTATGGCCATCGTTCATGGCCAGGCTCGATGATCTCAGGGGTCTTTTCAAAGCCTGGTGATGCTCTGGTCCCACTGTGGTTCAAGAACAGGCCAAAACATGGGAGATAACGGGGTTGTGGGCCCACCCAGGGGGGTCCCTCTCCCTAATTAAACAACCAAATCTCCCTAATTAAACAACCAAATCTGATTCCATGGGACAGGAGATACCCCTGACATTTTTATTCCTCTGGAGCCAGGCTTGAAATACTTGGACCTCGTGCAGCTGTGGAGGTCACAGTGAAATATGAAATGTGAGGCTGAAACCCAGCCAGCCCGGCTGGCAGGGTGGTCACTGACACTCCTTTTATTTCCATCCCCTCTTAAGATCGTTCCTGCTGAACTGTAAATCCCAATTTCTGTAGGGACGATGGATGGGTTTATTTTATTCCGTTCTGTTCCTCTGGATTTCCTTCCCAGCAGTCCCGCTCCCGCTTCGTATTCGCCAAGACAAATTAGTGCAGTTCTGCTGGGCTCGGACTGTCCAAAAGGAAATTAAGAGTCTTTTTTTATAGGAAATGGAAAGCTGTAGGAGCACTAAAGTGAATGCTTAACTCCAAGCTCCAGCAGTCTTAGAGCAGTATAGCTGACACTTTATTGCAGATATTACAAATGTTATGACATGTCTTCAGGGTCAAGTTAAAAACAAAAAGGGTTCCATGTTCTCATCCGAAGCAATCTGTCAGTTTTGTCATCAGATATTATAGCAGTGTCACAGTCAAGGGTTTATCGGGCTCGGTGGTGGATGTATACATACTCTGATTTCCAGGGGTTTATAACTGCAATAAAAATTCCCTCCGGGCTAAAACTTGGCATTCGTAGCCTAAAGGGATTTTTTTAATTAAAAAAAAAAAAAAAAAGTATCAGCGAAGGTTTTTCTTGAACGATAAGAGCGCACAAAACCCGAATCTATTCTGCATTTTAAAAATACTTTAAATCTTTTAAACTGGCAGACTTCAAATATTGAAGCAGCCAACTCTCTTTCACATGAGAGACCATTCAGAAGGACATCCCAGGAAGGGGAGAGGTGGCGGAGCCGACAAGTGCTTTGTGCTCATCACGGGTATAAGTGCTGAGCGTTTGATGAGATGTATAATTAGCCCCACGTTTCTAAAGCTCTCGGTGTCTCTCTCCACTGGAACTGTGCATGAGGGAATTAGGATGTCTGAGGCACAAATATAAATCACTTTTTCCCTGCCACCCCCTGCCACCGTCCTGCGGAACGCGCCTGACGCGGCCTAAGCTGCTCGGATCCTCCCCGGCACCGCTGCTCCCCGGAGAGGCTTCATTTCCTGCAGCTTTTCTCCTGTTTCCTTTATGGAGGCAACCCAAAGATTCCAAACATGATGGGAATATTTAGAGGGGAAAATAACACAAACAGGAATGCCCATGCAAATTTTGGTTTGAGACCCTGGATGCTCGTTCATTGCTCAGTGGCGTTGTGGGGTTTCTCTTTGAAAAATCAGGAGCAACGTATTTGATACAGAGATATTTGGGCTAAAACGTGGTGAAAGCTCATCTCTTATCACTTAAAAAATTCCATCTTTCCTCAGGGGCTGGTGAGGCCCTGGCACAGTTTCCCTGGAAGTGTCCAAGGCCAGGTTGGACCGGGCTTGGAGCACCCTGGGATAGTGGGAAGTGACCTTGCCCATGGCAGGGGTGGAATGGGATGGGCTTTAACCTTCAGCCAAAGCATTCCAGAATTCCATGATTTAAGCTTCACTTGGATCCCAAGCCCAGACTTTCTGTGCGAGTGCTTCGTGTAAGAGAATGTTAAATCCTGCAGCTCCCACCTGGATTTCTTTCCAACCTGTGCTCAGGGACGGGGATAACAAACAGGGTGTGTTAAAGGGTCACCGGGGTTCTCCATAAAATCCCAGTAAACAGCTGAGAACAAGCCCTGCTGTGTCACAGGAAGGAGGGGAACGTGGCTGTGGTGTGTGTGTTTTCAGCTTTTCTTTAATTGCAATTCATTGGGCTTCCTAGGGGGAAAATAAAGGAAAGAAAAGCAGCCCTGGGGGGGTTCCCTGCTGTGTCCAGGGGGAAATTGTCCTCAGAGAAACCTGCACGTGCTCCTTTCGAGCTCTTGTGGAGGCACTGCTAAGATTTTCCACTGGAAAACTGAATGGATTTGAAAAATACTTCTTATTCTCCATGTGGGAGTTCAGGTTGAGTTGGCACCGTCCCTTCGCCACCAGGAGCTGCTTCCGAGAGTCACCAAGAGATTGGCAGGAAATGAGGTTGCTGCCCAGGATATTCTCATCTGGGGGTGGCTTATTTTTATTTTTATTTTTTATTTTTATTTTTATTTTTATTTTATTTCTATTTCTATTTTTATTTTTATTTTTTATTATTTTATTTATGTCTCATGGGCATCAACCTCCTCCACAAATTTGACTCGCTGACCACTGTATCCTATTTCATACCTGCCCCTGGCTCTACTGCCATTAGATCTCTGGAAACGCCTGATATTCCCTAAATCCTCCTGAGAAGTTTCCTGTCTCAGTCAGACCCAGAATAATGTCAGGTTTGATGCCCTGTGCTGGGCCGTGAGCCTGAGGAGATGGAAGAAGGAAAAATTGTCCCGAGGGAAGCAAATGGTTTCAGGAAAGGGCCATAAATGCAAATCTAAGTACTCCTTTTAGTACTGCTGGGCTATTATTGCAGCCTAAAGGAAGTTCATTTAATTAATAATTGAGCTCTTCAAGTTACTCTCAGAGTGAGTTTCAGTGTCAGGAATGGCCAGGAATTTGTTTTATGATCTGGCCGCGAGTGAGAAGTGACAGCAGCAGAAAAAAGGCAAAACTTTCACCAAAATCATGCACCAAAAACCCCAAAATCCTGTATTTTGGGAAGTTTCAGCCAGTCCAGTGTGCTGAGTAAAGACAGAGAGAAAAATCTGGGTGTTGTGGTTCACGACTTTATTCAGTTTTCTCTTTAATTCCTGGTTTAACTCGGCTCAAAACCTCTTTGTGTATTTACCCCACGTGACTCAGAGCAATTCTCTCACCTCTCTGTGTAGGGTAACAGTTGTGTCTCCAGGGTGCACAAAGGAAAAGATATTAATTTACATTATTAATTGAAATGTATTAATTCTGAGGCTGATTAATTTCTGTCCACCTGGGTGAATATTTTGGGCCATAAACGTAACGCTATTGATGAGGAAAAATATTCACATATTCTATAATTCACAGTAATTAATAAATTATAATATATTGTTATTATTGCTATAAATATAAACTATAAAAAATTGATAAAATGTGTGTTTTCTAGGCTTTTTTTGCTGGATGGGGCTGGGAAAATCTGGTTTTGGGGAGCTGAGCACCAGCCCTCGCTGCCGTGCTCTCTGATTGATCCAAGGAATGGAAAATTTGGGTTGAGTACTTGGGAGCTGTGAGACCATGAGCAGCCTGACTGCACAAAATTAACAACCCGCATGCTCGGGGTCAGGGTCAAGGAGAGTTTTTTATTTTATTCCATGATGTCATCAGAGATTGGACATAACAAGTTGTTATTTTGGGGTTTTTTTAGCCCACGTAGGTGAATAAAAGCAGAATAGAAGCAGAGTTATTGCACAGGAGGAAAATGATCCAATAGCTCAGAGGAAAGGAATAAAAATATGGGTGGAATCACAGAATATCCTGAGTTGGGACTCTTAAGGATCAGGGAAGTCCAGCTCCTGGCCCTGCTCAAGGCAGCCCCAGGAATTCCACCAATAAATTCTAATAAATCTAATAATTTGTTTGAGCATAACTTTGAGAATTTTCCTACCAAAATACCCAAGGGGAAAAATATTCTGGATCCCACTCTCTAACAGATGTTCCTTAGTCTTGGATTTTTGGGGGACTTTGACACCATGGGGTGGCTTTTTGGGAAGGGTGAGGAAGCTGCTCCTCCCAGGATGATCTCCTGTGTCTGGTCTTTCTCAGAGACCCCTTCAGGCCCAGACTTTCTCACCAAGTCTATCCCCTGTGTGCACAGGCATCATTCAAAACTGAAGTGCTATTTAAGAATTTCTTACCTTTGAAAGCTTGAAACTTCCTTTTCTACAAACTTTCTTAGCATTTAAAAAGTAATGGGTGAAATGGGCAGCTTTGTGTCCCTGTGAAGTGTTTTTAGGATGTAAATCCCCGTAATTTTGCAAAAGTTTGGAAAACTCTTAAGACAAAATTGGAAGTTAATTTTCCAGGTGAAATTTCAAGACAGAACACGTTTAAAATTTCATTTTCCTACGACAGCATTTCCATGGAGAGGGGATTTGCGTCATGCCTATAAGCGTGTGAAGCGGGTGGATGAGCTCGTTAGCGATTTCATGTAAAAATTCTTTGTTATTTCAGTGCACTGAGCCGGTGATTTCATGTAAAAATTCTTTGGTGTTTCAGTGCACTGAGCGGAGCCCCAGTGGCGCCAACTGCCCTAAAAAATGCCAAATTAACGGGGTGAACCCTGGTAAAAACCAGATCCAGAGAGATAAAACTCCCAACGACAGGAAGGAGTTGGAGTTGGATAAAACCAGATCCAGAGAGATAAAACTCCCAACGACAGGAAGGAGTTGGGAGTTGGATAAAACCAGATCCAGAGAGATAAAACTCCCAACTCCTTCCCGATAAAACTCCAACGATAAAAATCTGGGATGTTTGACTGTTGCTGATTTATCTCCAATTCTGGCTGCTTAACTTAACTGAACTTAACTAAACTTAACTTAATTTAGGCACAGCTGGAGTATTTGCCCAAGCCCTGAGCTGACCCGAGCGGAGCCCCGGCCGTTATTCCCGCCGGAAAGGCTGAGCCATCCATCCCGCGATTCCTCGAATTCCCCGAGCTCCTCCCGCGGCCTCCTCAAGGACGGCGCTGGCGTCGGTGACAGATGGGACACAACGTGTCATGTGACGGATAACGCCGGAGCCACAGGACTTAATCCTTCTAATACTAATGGCAGCATTATCCCAGAGATTTATGAGAATGTCAGTTCCAAGTTCCCAGCTCCATTCATGGGTTTTTTAAAACTTCAGCTGCAAAAAACACGCATCCATCCCATTAATTCTAATTATCATGGTTCATCTTCTCAGCAGTTTTGTACTCCGGAACCTTTCAGCGCAAATTAACGTACCAAAAAAGTGTATTAATTAATATTTGTAGCTTTTAATTTCTGCGAGAGTGTTGTCTGGAAGCAGCTGGCAGTACAGGGCCGCTGCTATTGAATCTTTGCCAAACAAGTGCAGATGTAATTTTGTTATCTCTTGCTTAGTCATTTACGCAAATTAATTTGAACAATTAGCCTTTTACTGGTCCTTCATGAATCATGCAAAAGGGATCTGCCAAAAAAAATTGCTGCTTGACAGAAAAGAATTGGTTAACGTTGTAAATCTTCCAAAAAGGTATTACCGTGTTTGGGATAAAAGAGAACTTCAGGAGCAATCTCAGTGATTTTATTTTTTTATTCTTTATCTATCCCACTTTTCTCTGTTGATTATTGCTGGAGAACAAAAATTCTGCAAGAAGGGTAACAGAGGAAATTTGGGAATTTTGTTTTGGGTGAATACCAAAAAAAGTGAAATTCCTTGCCTGGATGTTACCTTGACTTCACTGCTGGGCTGAGGTCACTCCAAACAAACAGATTTGCTCATTGTCTGAAAAAACACCCAAAATCTTTCAATTTTTTGGCCATCAATGTAAAGGAAGTCTCTTACCTCACCCAAATGTCTCTTGTCTTTGTAAGAGAGGCTTCCACATAAAAATTCAAACTTTTATTTAACTAAAGTGAGGAATCTCAGCTCCTCTGTGAAGGCTGGGTTTGAATGGCAGCAAACTCAGCTGTTTCATTGCTCTTTTCTTAAATATCAAACTGATTTTTCTCCAGATAATCAAACTTACCCGCAGACGGTGGCACCCAGAGACTCTGAGTAACGCTGTCAATGGAAATCTCTCTCAGCTGCTGTTTTTGTGGAGTAAACACCCACTTTTAATTTTTTTCCTGAACATTTTTACATCAATCCTTTCAGTTTGAGTTGTACTGCACAATTCTGAGCTTTGTGATGGATATTCTGAACTCACAGCCACATTAATTGTTCCCTGTCCCTCTGATTTCACCCTGAGACAGTTCTTGCAGTTTTTTCAGGTACCTGGACGTGCTGTGATGTTCTCAAGGTGAATTAATTAGAATTGGCGGTCGGCAGCATCCAGAACCAAGGGATTGGGTTGATATAGTGATAATAATTTATATAATTTATATAATTTATGCTGATATATTTAAATAAAACGTTACAATTTTGTCCATCTCCTCTCCCATCCCGACAGGACGTCGATGCTGCAGCACCGGTAAAGTTTGTCCCGGGGCGGTGACAGGCCCATCCCATTTTGCCTGAAATTTTGGCTGCAGCTGTGGAAACAACTTCAGAATTAAAAATTTTCTTTTGTGGCAATCGCACTCGAGCTCCAACAAGCACTGAGCCAGGCAGCCCCGTGCAAATTCCATCACTCCGGCAGGGTAAGGTAGGGGTCCCTCTCCCTCTAATTGTTTCTTTCCAAGCTGCGATTTCCCAGCCTGTATTGTTATTTCCATTTGTCCGTTTGATTGTGGAGAGGGGAGACCAGATGTTGTGTGACAAATCATAGCTATTTGCAATCTGTTGGAATTCTTAGGAATTGCGCCGGGGATCATTTTCTGATAACTGATCCTGCAATCACTCGCGCACGTGCGTCACTTAGAGCGCGAGATGTCCCATTGAAGATTGTGGATCCATTCATGAGCCTCAATTAAACCCAGCACCACGGGCGTTTGTGGGGATGTTTGCGGCGGGGAAACGCGCGGATGTTTGGAACTCGCCCGCTCGAGTCGCCGGCGCGCGGCGATTTCCATTTCATCAAACCCCGCGTTATCGCCGCGCCGGAAAACCTGAAACCGGCTCATGGTTTTTATTATAATTGGGGTATTGCAGGGGCTCGGAATTTGGCTGGAGTTTATCCCGCAGCAGAGGGATCCAATTTTGTTTAGTAAATCGTAATTTGCGATAAATAGTTCCTTCAGGAAAGTGCATCCAGGCCAGCCCTGTTATCCATCTGCTTTTAGGGGCCGGGGCTAATCAGAGAAGTGGTCTCTCACTGCCACACTGAGAAGAATGGAGCTGGTTCCCCTGTAATTGAAAGTACCAGGAGTAAACTTGGCTGGAGCTTGATTAATGGTATATTAAAATCAGAGTCTTCGTGGTGAGTGCTGGATAAGGAGTTTTGGGCAAATTACTTGGTTACTGGGAAACCTTTAAATTTTAATCATGGAGACACTTCAGCGTCATTAGGAACTGAACAAGACAATGGGCGCTGGGAGGAAGTTATGTGAATTGATGTGCTTTTCAATCTCTGCTTTGCTGGGGCTGTTGAGTGATGCATGGGCTGCAGTCGAGGATCCTCTCGCTCCCCATGCCCCTGATTGCTGTTGTTATAATTTAGTGTTATCCAGTTCTTCATGATCATGGAAATCAGATGAGTTGCTTGCCAAGGAGGGAAGGTTTTAGCATAAGAAAATGTGGTTTGAGGGCCTGGTTTGTCTCTGCTGTTTGTCTGGGTACGGGGGGAGGCTGTGCCCTGTGTTTAGAACGAGTGGAAACAGCAAAACAGGCTCTGTACACACATTTATTGTTTAATGGGATAATAACAGGAATCTCAAAGCTCCATTTACACCTCGCTTTGAGCTCCATTCTTGTCTAGAGAGCACGTGCGTGCCTGTGCCACCTATGGGTTCATGGATGCGGTGCCTGTGATTATTTATATTTATTATCTATTAATTGGCTGTATATTTATCTGTATTTACACTGCAGGAGCACTTTAGGAGGATCCCCGTGGGATGTAAACCTCTCTCCTGGCTGATCCAATTCAAAGAGTGCCAATAAAACCGGTGCACCCAGCCCCTCTCACAGCTTTGGGTCCTGCCTGGAATTTTGGAGAAACTCTAAGGATGTCAGGCTCTCGTTTCCAATGTCATGGGAGGGACAAGAAATACTCACCAGACTCCAAGTGACAGCAAGGGCTACAGAATTCCCCAGCTTTTCCAAGGAAGCAGATGATGAAATTTGGCTTAAAAAGTGACCACTGTAATTTAAAGTCATTTATTTACCTTCACTGCTCCTGTGGGAGAACCTTTCTCCTGCCTAAAAGTGTCATTTACACAATTTCTTTTAATAATCTGAATTTATCTGTAGCTTGTTCATGTTTGCACCAACCTTGCCTGGTTTTAGCCAAATCTTCATTCATTTTACTGCTAAATAAATAACTTTGTTTATTTCTTATGACTTAGGAGGGATTGGACTTTTTCCTGAGTGTCCCTTTTCCATATTTTGATGGATTTTCCTCCTGCCTGTGAACAGAGTGCAGCACTAGGCAGTCCCATCATGGTGCTTGCAGAATAGTGAGAATATTCTCCTGTTTTTAATGAGAATATTTTTACGTCTCCACCCTAAGATGCACCCAGGATTTGTGTTCATGGGGCTCTTGCATCAGTGATTTATATTCAGCATATCACAAAACCTTTGCCTTTTTCTTCCATTTCCAAAAACAACCTCAAAATCACCAATTATTCGCTTTTAAATTCCTGAACTGGAGGTTTTGTCCTAATAAATGTTCTCCTACCTCTGTCATTGAGGTCCCCAGCCCATTTCACTCACCTGTCGCCCGATATTCCTCGGAGCCGGCGCTGCCTTCCCAACTCACGGCAGCAAAAACAACCTAATTGGTGCGCTCGCCTCCCCTGTCAGATTAATTATCAGAAGTGTTAAATGGGATCAGTTCTGACACCTGAGCAGTGCAGGATTAGCAGCGATTTGTCCAAAGTCACTTTGGAGTGCGGAGAAGGAAAAGGTTTAAATCCCTGTTTGTTCTCCACAGGAACATCCGGTTTTTTCCTAAAGGGAAATGTGCACTCGGAAATTTTTATCTGGAAAAAGTGGTTTCATTCTAGCAAAGACAGAGCTTGCTGCAACAAAATATTTGCAGAAAAAGAAACTTTTTTTGCAATACCTGCACCAGTCATTGCCGGAGAAGCTGGTTGGGAATGATCCTCGTTCATATGGGATGCAGGAATCCCAAATCCAAGCTGAAAAAGGCACCGTAACCAATTTAAAGGAGATCTTCCCCTGGGAATATCCCAATCACCCATTCCCTGGGTTTCTTGTTGATGTAGATTAGAGACATTTTTAAAATGAAGGGAATTTTCATGAACAGGATACCATTTTCCATCCAAATTAGCCACAGGCTGGAATTCTTGCCACGGAAAACAAACCGCCAGAGCAAAATGTGAGAGGAAGAGACGTATCCTGGCATGGTGAGTTGTGCTTTTTAAAAATTTTTTTCTTCTTCTTTTAATAGATAATGTGTGCTCAGGAATTGAGAATGGTAGAACAAGTCCCAGGGGGTGATGGATTTAATGGAAGAGGGTGAAGTTGTTGTGGGAACGAATTGTTTATTAAATTTTCTCATTCTGATGTTTGTTATATGATTTATGGTGACTTTAGCTTATTATTTGTCATGTAATGGTTGTGCCTGTGTGTACAACCAATTAATGTACCCAGAACATATAGAAATAAGAGAAGCCCCCCAATCAACCAATTTACCTTTATTTACAGTGCAAAACTTAAATTTCACCAGTATCAGGTCATTCCATACCTCTGTGTCTCTAGAATACGGAAATGTGGCATGTGCAGAACATATTTCATGAATATTTTTGAAGTTCAGGATTTGAGAGGTGGATCTGTGCTGTTCAGAGGGAGTTTTGGGTGTCACACACCTCGTTTTATGTTTGCACAGCCCAAGGCTGACCTGAAAACTTCCCTTCCCTTCCCTTCCCTTCCCTTCCCTTCCCTTCCCTTCCCTTCCCAG
>VYZT01002701.1:32093-42452 GCA_013400735.1 Pomatostomus ruficeps
CTTCCCTTCCCTTCCCTTCCCTTCCCTTCCCTTTTAATTTTCCTCATTATCTCCTCTCCAGTACAATTATCATTAGTATTATTATCCTAATTGATTTCAATTATTAATCTGGTTTTATCTAACCCACAGGTTTTTCCAATTCTCCCCATCCCACGGAGAGGGCGGGAGCAGGTGGCTCTGTGGGATTTCGTTGCTGGCTGAGGTTAAACCTCAGCAATCTCTCTCTCTCAATTTCTTTGTCTTCCTTTGTCACCACATCAATGAGAGAGGAGAGGAATCAGGAAAAAAGAAAATTTGATTAAAGATCCATCACAAATTAACGAACAAAAGAGCGATCCTGGCGCTTCATGCTAGGACGGAACATTTTTAAAAATCACCGAGTGAGACATAAGAACCCTAGAAAAGTTTGGATTGGGGTGTGAAGATTCTTTGGAAGGCTGGGTGCTGATGAACAGCAAATGTGAGAATCCCTCAGGCTGAAAGGGCAGTGAATTTCTCTATTTTTTATTGGGTTTTCAATCAGCATTTTCAGAATGTGGTTTCTCGTTATGATAATGGGATTAATTACCACCACGAGAACGAGCAATGGTGGCACTTTGGGCCGTGTTTGTCACCCCAGGACACAGGCCAGGGCTTGTTCTTGCCTTCCCAGGATGTGTGGGCACAGAGAGGTGCTGGATTTGGCTCTGGAAAAGGGCAAGAGGACAAACCCAACCTGGCAGCCTCCGCAGCTGGCTAAATTGGGATATCACCAGGAAAAGAACTGGAATTCTCCTTGGGATTAGCATCCAGCTGCAGCTAAATATAAATACATGTTGGCTTTCTAAGAAATAGCATCGTCACATCAGCCAAACTGCTCCAATTTATAAAACAATTATCAAATGCAGAAAGTTTCAGCCATGCTGGAGAGGGAACGTGAAGCAGAGGGGTGGGAAAAGCCCTGGGAATAAATAAATAAATCCATGGATCCCAGGACATTTCCCTGCAGCAGGAGCAGTGGGGGGTGCCTGGCAGAGCAAAACGCCGACAGCATTGGGTATTTCCATTCAGGAGCTGTGCCAGTGAATATTTTAGGGAAATATTTAATCAGAAAGTAAAAATAAATTGAGATATGATGGATCACTGAGAGTTATTGGGAATTTGTGGTGTAATCTGGCCTTAGCATGGGATGTCCAGCTTTAAAACCAAACTTTTCCAAAGTCACGGCGTTGATAATTCTGGAAAAAAAAGGAAACTTCTGATTCTCCTGCACGCACTTGATAAATTTGCTGACAAAAAAATTGCTTAGGTTTTTTTTTTAAATGAAATTTTAACATTTATCTGCTACTTACGTGACTTCCAGAAGCAATTTTTTTGTCCGAAGACCTCGCTGTTTGTTGCAGTTTGTTTTCCTGTGAAAGGTTACCCGTGTGGAAGAGCGTGCTCCGGAACTTTTCCCTTGTAATTAAATTAATTCAGGGGACGCGTAAGCAGCTCCTGGTGCTCTTTAGCTTCTCTTACTTTAGTAACTAATTAACGTACGACTGACACACACGTCCTCAGCTCTCAAAATGTTATCTGATTAATAAGCAATAACCACCTCGGTAAATCAAAATTAAATGCCTACTTATGGCAGTGAGTTTGGAACCCTCCTGCCTAGAGACTTGCCATTGATTGATTCATTAAATATTTCATTGACAGATGAAAAGAAGAGGGGGAAGAATCCTCGTGAGCGGCTTTGCCTTTTGTTTTTTGGGGAAAGTTTTGTGCTGTTGGTGCACTGGAGGAGTGAAAGTCCCACAAAGTGTCTGGGGTGGCTGGGAAAGCAGCTGGAAGAAGAGAGGGGCAGCCTTCTTCTGCAAAGGAAAATACCTCTGGAGGAGAAGTTTAAGCACTGAATTCCCAACAAAATTCACAAAATCCTGATTTTCCCAGTCAGCAGCAGCAAAATGAGATGACAACGCTCAGTTTTAGGTTGCAGAGGAAAGCTCAGAGGAAACAGCACTTTTCGAATTATTCTTTTTAGGGGGAAGCTTTCCAGCTATACCAGCCTACTTTGGCTATGTCCTGATGCTTGATGAAAAATTGACTTGTTATTTAACAAATTCATTGTTTTCTGGTGCGAAGAAACCAGTCCCAAGGCAGAGACATAATTCAGGATTATATTTTATTTTTTAGGACCACATTTCTCATGAGCTTGCAGATGTACAGCCAGGTTCACCACTTACGAATGAATTTTGTTACTCTAGGATTTTTCACAAGTTCCCATTTGGATATTTTGCCATTTTCTACTCAATAAGTTGCACAAAGTATTGATTATATGAAGATACCTGGAAAAATGAAGGCCAAGTGTGCAGCATGATCAGCTCCTGGAGCTGTAGGTGGATGAGTGAAGGAATGTGTGGGGTTGGGAAGGCAGAGGGTTGATATTCTATCTGACTTCAGGAATGGAAATGGATTTATACAGAAAATGAGAAGTACTTACATGAAAATAGACAGTTCTTTATGTTTCAAATGTAACAAGTTGGAAAGAACTTCATTTTTTTTTTTTTATTGGTCTGGTTTTTAACGTTTCTTTGACTTGACTCTTATTTACAGTCTGCTTTCTGTTTTTAGTGTTTTTACCTGGAGTTGAAGGCTGTTCGTTATGAAATCAAGTAAAATCAGTGAAATGGAGTATGCAAATTACATTTCACTTTAGTTAAACTTTTATATAATAAAATGTTTTAGCTCTGAGCTTACTCCTACACTAAGGAGGTTTCGGCTGTAAAAAAGCTGCTCTGAGGACCAGAATCTTACACAATGATTATTTTTTTTTCACTTTGCAGTGAAACTTTGTCTTTTTGTTGCCACGTTAACATGAGGAACGTAAAGCTACATCTTCATTTTCCTTTCAGCTCCTCTTCCCAGTCATTCCTTTTCAGCTCATTCCAGTTTCAGCAACGCTGGTGACAGCAAAACCTGTGAGGGTTTTCAAATTAACTAACGGGGCCTGGAGAGGAGGAATCCCTCATCTCAGCTTCAGCTGAGTGACTGCACATCCTTAATGTCTGGAGGTCCTTGGAGGTCCTCGGAGCCATGGATCCGCCGGAGATCTGGTGGTGCCGCGGTGCCGGAGCCGTGCTGAGCTCGCGGCAGAGCGACGAGAGCCAGGGAGAGGACGCTGCCCCCCGGCCCTGAACGCACCTGTGGGGCAGCTCTGGGCACACCTGAGAGGGCTCCAGGGCTTTGGCTCTTCCCCTCGTCTCGCCCAGGCTGGGAAACGCAGGATGGGAGGGTGGAATTGCAAGGGCGCCGCTCGCCATGGGGAAAATGGGAATGGTTTTTAAGGATTTGTGGAGATAACTGAGATTGAAACCTGTGTATGTTCTACCTCGTCCTACAGCCCCAGAACACCTTTCTGCAGTTTTGTGTTCCTGATTTGGAAATCCCAGGATCGCTGAGGTTGGGAAAGAGCTCCAAGGTCACCGAGCCCAAGCTGTGGCCAATCCCCACTTTGTCTGCAGCCCAGAGCTCGGAGTGCCACGTCCAGGCCTTCCTTGGACACCTACAGGATGGGATCTCCAAACCCCCCTTCCAATGTTTAATGTTTAACAACCCTTTCCTTGTGGAAATTCCTTCTGGAGTTTGAAGCAGTTGCTCTGGGGGTTGTTTCTGGGCTGACACTGGCCAAAGCCCAGCTGGGTGTCTTCAGCAGGGCCATTTCTGTGTCACCTCTGCCTTCCCTTCGTCCTGAGCAGGTTCCTGCTCATCTCACAGACCCCTTTGATTATTTTGGAATCAAGTTTTGACATTATAAAAATGAAGTTTCTCTATTTTTCAGTTTGGATGCTCTCTCTTTGTCTCTCTAAATTAGTTTTTAAGGATGTGTACAGTAATTGCAGCAATGATACAATTGTTACAATAACTTGTAACCATGGTACAACAATTTCCTTGTATAACATTTCCATTTTTAACTGGGCCAAAGGAAGCTGAGTGCACAGAGCAGACAGATTAAATGAATATATTGTGATTGTTGATGTGTCCCATTTATTCCTGGACCTGATGAATGTTTCCCTTGCAGATATGTGACGGGGATGGATCCTGATGTTCCTCACAGCAAAGACTAAAGCCAGCCTGTGTCAGTCACTTAAATACCCAAACAGCATTAAAATGTAGTGGGAATTGGATCTTTAAACTACATTCAACTATATTCTTCTGCCTGAAGAATTCCACCACAAATTTTTTGGTCACCACCAACAATTTCTTCCAAGTAGGAATAATTCTTAGGTTCAATACAGAGACTTTCCCTTTTTCTTTTTTCTTTCTCCTTTCTTCCTCCTTTCTTTCTCCTTTCCTTTCCTTTCCTTTCNTTTCCTTTCCTTTCCTTTCCTTTCCTTTCCTTTCCTTTCCTTTCCTTTCCTTTCCTTTCCTTTCCTTTCCTTTTTCCCCTTTTCCTTTTCCATCTCCTTTCCCTTGGATGTCTTTACTCTGCCTCCAAGGGTTCTCCACATGTAGGGCGGAGGGACAGGGAGTGTTTGTGAAGGGTACAAGGAAAAGATATAAAAATGTATAAAAAGGGGATAAACAGAAAAGACAAAAACCCATCAGGCATCAGCATATTCCTCCCTCATGCTCGATTTTGTCTTCCTCGAGAAAAGATTAAAGAAGAGAATTGCACTGGAACTGGTGGAGGCATGATCCATGCTCCCTTGATTATATGGAAACATTAAAATATCATCAGCATGTTAATTTTATCAACTGAACTGGATGAGATTTATTCCTCTCTCTTATCTATTGCATTAGGCTGGAAATACAATTTATTCTGATGGTGGGGATGTCAGACAGAGAGACCAAAAACATCTGGACATCTTAATACGAGACAAATTTTCTAGGATGTACATTGACCCTTTAGAATTAATTCGGCTAATAAAGGGGCAGGAATTCCGTGGCCTATCCATCTTTCCAAATGGAGCCCCAGCTCTTTGTTGGGGTAAAACAGGTGGGTGCAATGAAGGTTCCTTTGAGGACTTGTGGTTCTCATGAGATTTTTTTGTATATTGGAGAATCAAATACAATAGGTCATTAAGTTTAATTATAAATAATATAAATATAAATATAAATATAAATATGTATAAACCACACTACATCAGATTAAACCCAGCCATTGCAGACTACAGGATTGACAAAAATCAGTGAAAATTCTCCTGGAGAAACAACGTATCTTAAACATTCTCCAGCTCTGCATTGGTGGATTTTCTTTCTAAACGTATAAAATAATTTTTAATTAAAACCAACCATAAAGAAAACCCAAAAAACCAACTCCTTGCTCATTGAAAGGTGATTTTAATTTTTAAATTTCAAAGTTTTTTAATTTTTAAAAAAATCTCTTGTGTTACAGGATGTAGATGATCCCAGAGCCTTCCCAGCCCCTGGAGGAGGGTGAGTACATTTCCCCTCTGATATTTGGGGTCCTTGTCCCAGGAAGGCCATGGAAGCCCGGACACACCTGCGGCTCTGTGCCCACCTTGCACGCTCCCATTCCCATTTTCCTGGGAATGTAGAGGAGAAAAGCAGAGCAGGGAGCTCTAATTCCAAACATCCCTCTCAGCTGCTCCGGGATGGCCGCGTTTCACTGTGGCTTTCCCTGGAAGTTCCAAGCTCACCCACAGCAATAACTTGATAATTGTTCTGGGAAGAGACTCGGCGCTGCTCTCTTATGCACAAGTAAACAGGCGTCTGTAAGATTAAGAATTATGTGCCGGGGCTTTGACACCACCATCAGTTATGCCAGATGCAAATAATTTATTCTTTGTCAGTTCAAACGCGCGGCCTTGTTTGGATGGCTGAAATTTATACTGGCACCGAAACGCCAGCGCGGTGTCGGAACCGCGGGCATGCGGCTCGGCTGACCCAAAAAAGAGGGAGGAAAAGGTTATTTATGTTTTCTGAGGGTAACTCATCACTGCTATGTGGTAATAGGTGATGTAATAACCCCTCCTGGCTGTGGGATGATATGTGGGGAGGCCCTGGCACAGGGTGCCCAGGGAAGCTGTGGCTGTCCCTGGATCCCTGGAAGTGTCCAGGGAAAGGTTGGATGGGGCTTGGAGCAGCCTGGGACAGTGGGGGCTGTTGGAGGTGGAACCAGATGAGTTTTAAGATCCCTTCCAACCCAAACCGTGCTGTTATTCCATGATTCTGTGTGTTCTCCTTGACATGGACTCATGGAATTGTTTAGGTTGGAAAGGACACTCCCCACCAGTCTCCTGTACAGTTTGGGTTTTCCAAAGGAAAGCAAAACATGTAGAGAGGGAGCCTGAGGGAAATTAAACTGCAGCTCTGCCAAGGCAAAGCTGGGTTGGTGCTCAGAGGGTGCTCGGGTGTTTCCTTAGGGTTAAAAACAGGAGGCACGGAGTTGTTCAGCCAGGATTTATCCACTGCTGAGGAATCTCCAGTGCTGGGATCACTTCTGGGCACCTCACAGCCAGAGGGACCCTGAGGGGCTGGAGGAGTCCAGGGATGGGAACGGAGCTTGGAAAGGGGCTGGAGAATTCTGAGGGAGCTGGGAAAGGGGCTCAGCCTGGAGCAGAGGAGGATCCAGAGGGATCTTTTCCCTCTCTGGAATTCTCTGCCAGGAGGGGGCAGCCAAGGGGGTCGGGCTCTGCTCCCAGGGCACAGGGACAGGAGCAGAGGGAATGGCCTCAGGCTGGGCCAGGGGAGGCTCAGGGTGGAATCAGCAGGAATTTCCCCATGGAAAGGGCGCTCAGGCCTTGGAACTGCCCGGGGAGGTTTGGAGTCCCCATCCCTGGAGGTGTCCCAGGAATTCCTGGAGGTGGCACTCAGGGCTCTGGGCTGGGGACAAGGTGAGGACGGGGCACAGCTTGACCTCCATGGTCTGGGAGGGCTTTTCCAACCTCAAAATCCCATGATTCTCTGAACCACTTTATGCACAGTTAAGTTAAACACATCTCCAAGATTAACTGGCACCTCAAACACCGAGTCAAAGTTTGGTGAGCCTGCCAAATAATTCCCGTGCCATCAGCCCAGAATCCTGCTCGTTTTGTAGGAGTTCAGCTCACAGGGATTTACTGGACACCGGGAAAAAAAAGTGGAATTTGAGCCACGCATCCTCAGCCGAGTTCATCACGGCCCCCATTTCCAACAACAAAACCAGCAGTGACAGTGATATATGGCTTTTTTTATGAGACCTGATAACTGATGGATATGTGATCTTATAAATGCTTAGACAAACTAATGCACATAATTATATTTTCCATTTGAAGTCTATTGCTCGGCATTCTAATACAATATCATTAGTCGGAATGGCCACAATGATACAGCTTGGGCAGTTTGTCACAGTAATTACGGGGTGATTATTTTTGACTGGAATAAAGATTTCAGTTTTAGTATGGTCGAAAGCATAATCACAAATTAGAAACAGTCTCGGAATAAAGAAATATCAGGGAGAGGGACTTTAAATATGGATTATGGCGCAATTCTAAAACGATTTCTTTAAAGAAGTGCGCTCGTTTGGCTGAGAGTGGGACTACTTTGCGGTTCATAGCGAGTTCCTTCCCAAAAGGATGACAATTACCTAATTAACAGCTCCTGTGGGTAAGGTTTTTGTAAAAGGGAAAAATCTGGGCATGGTAAGGAAGGCTTGGCTCGTAATTTACATAACTGCTAAAATGGGCTTTGTTTTTCCCATCGACAGGAAAATTCATCATTTGTCTCCGCCATGTTCAGGAGGGTTGATTAAAGTAGACACTGTCCTCACATCTGTATTGAAAACTGAATTAATCAATTGATTAATCACGGGGCATTAATCAAAATCTTCCTTAAGTGTTTTACTTTTGGAGCGGCTCTTAGATATTTTCTATCCGATTCCTTTTAAGGTGTCCATTATAAAGATTAAATTTGGGTGGTAAATATTGAGGGCTTGAAGCCCACGTGGCTTTCCCCTTGAAGGTCACAGCCATTGCTCATTAGTGTTACTTTTAATGGGATAAGAAGGAAAAGTTTTTAATATGTGCCTGCATCAATTAATCAAACCCACGTTTGATTTCCTTTCCAGCAAGCAGAAATTTCTGGTGGTGTAAAATTTTGAATGCTTCGGGCTGCACTTAGAAATATCCCAAGAATTTCAGGAATTTAAGCTGCACGTGCAGATATAATGAACCGATGCACTAATTATAACTGCTGGTTTTTAAATATTCTGCTTTGCAAATACTGATTTTAAGGCTTTCTGGACAGTTTTCATGAAGGTTGTGTTTAAATAATCTCATTTTCCCTTACAGTGAATGAATGTCACGAGGCTTTTTAGAACAAGAAAAGTTATTTTTGAGTATTTAGTGAATTCAAGCAAGCCATAGAGGACATTTGGAGGGAGGCTGAGAATTCCCCTCTGTTTGGTTTTACTCATTTCTGTTGGTTTTTTTCAGTCTGGAACATTAAATACCAGTGCTCCAGTAAATGTACTTTGTGAAGCATCAATAGCAGCACAAAAAACCCAAAAAACAGCCGATTGCAAATTTTTCATGTGCAGGAAAATGTGTCCTGATCTCCCAGCCCCTCTGGAAGTGATTCTTTAGAAAAAAATGACTGAATCCTCGTTGTGGCTGCTCTCATGACACCCTGGAAATACCCATTTCCCTGCTGGCTGCTTTTTCCACAGGGAGGGGAAAAAAAATCCACTGGGGAAACCCCAAACCCGAGTGCATGCTCTTTGTATTTATTTGGATTTTAAAGCGCACCCAGAAATGTGCATCTGGCGTTCCCATCACCTCTGGCAAATTTTAAAGAAACAAGAAATCAATGCAGAGCAAATGGAATCCTGCAGCCACTTCTCTCTGAGGAAGCTGCCTTAAAAAAATTCCAGTGCTTTTCCAGGTAGTCCTGTACCCAGAGACTGCAGCCACTGGGTTTGTAGGGCTTCTAAACCCTCGTTTTTAGGGGATGGGTTCAAGGTGAACAAAGTGCAGGCAGAAATCTGTTAAATATATTAAATTAAGAGGTATTTAATGATTTGAACAACAGGAGTAGTTGAGGCTGGGCAGCCTCAGGACCCCCTTGTGCTGCTGACTCTCGAGCGGGAACTTGGAATTTGGCAGGAAAAAGATCTCAGGAAGTTTATCCCAAGCCAGGGATGGGACATGAGCAGGAGGAGAGGAACTGGGACCATCCAGCTGGAGGCAGAGCTGCTGAAACAGCCCTTCCCATCAGGTGGTGAGGTTCTAATTCCTAAAAACACCTTTGAGGTGTCGCAGCAGCAGAGTCACTCTGCCTCTGAAGCCGCTAAAATCCACAGAAAGTTTTGCAAAGCCTTCAAAAATGATCCTGGGCCGCTTGTCCTGCAGTGATGTGAAAGGGAAACACTGAAATAATCAATGATTTGGGAATAAATTCACACCTGGGCTGCTCTCCCACAGCTGAGCCCTGCTCAGGTTTTGCTCTGGATGGGGTGAGGATTCCCCTCAGCAGCAAAGGGAACGCAGCCTGCACAATTCCCGTTATCCCTTCCTCCTGCAAATCCATCCCGATGGGAATTCCCTGGTGGGATTCAGTTTGGGGCTGATCAGCTGAGCTGCAGGGGCTGGGGCAGCCCTGGGAAAAGCGGGATGGGGTTCAGGAATTCCTGCGGGATGATTCCTCTCCAAAGCCCCTTCAGGAGTCCCTCGGTTTGGGGTGTGGGGAGCGCTGACCCCGTGACACCAGCCTGGATTTGTCAGGGGTTTATGACCCCCGAGGGCTTTTTGTTGTTGATTTACTTTGGGGTTTTTAAGGGAAATACAGGCCAGAGAAAGAAGGCATTGAAATATGTGAGTTATTATAATAGATATTACATTAAAGTGTGCTATTTATAAGATATCTACTATAAATATAAGTATAAATATAAATAGAAAAGTGTAAATATAAAGTAATAATAATAATAATATTACTAATAATTAGGATTATTGAATCACAGAATCCTATATT
This sequence comes from Pomatostomus ruficeps, assembly GCA_013400735.1. Classification (NCBI taxonomy): domain Eukaryota; kingdom Metazoa; phylum Chordata; class Aves; order Passeriformes; family Timaliidae; genus Pomatostomus; species Pomatostomus ruficeps. The sequence continues at coordinate 42,027 of VYZT01002701.1, forward strand.
ATTTAGGTTGGAAGGCACCTTAAAGCCCATCCTGCCCCACCCACTGCCAAGGACAGGGACACCTTCCACTGTCCCAGGGTGCTCCAAGCCCTTTCCAACCTGGCCTTAAACACTTGGAAAATGAAATATTTAGCAGTTAATGCTTACTACTACAATTATATGTAATCATTATGATAATTTTTGTACATTAAGTGTTATATCATAGTCACACGAATAAAAATATAATGTGGAAAATATGATTAAAATAATTACCATTTGTAAGTAGCACCTACAGGCTGTTTTGTGTGAGATCTTCGTCTGAACATTGAAAATGTGTTTCTGTGGGTTTTAAGAAAATGGAATTTGTCTAAAATTTTGTCCTGAATTAAATTTTCATGTCTTGCCATGGATTAAACATATTTTTCTCTTCCTCTTCCTTTTCCTTTT
>VYZT01002703.1:0-20430 GCA_013400735.1 Pomatostomus ruficeps
AAAAATTTTTCATATTTAACATATAGAATATTTAAACTTTGTCACCTAAAATCCAGAACTGATTGTGAATGTCAGTACTGTAAAAATTAGGCCACTGCATTTCTGCAGTCTGTACCAATCACTACTTCAAAATTAATTTTTCACATTCTCTTCAACAGAATAAAGTTATTCAGCCTTAACTCCTTGTAGTTTCTTTCCTCCTTTGTAGCACTAACTCACCTTCAAAAATATAATTTGAAATCCCATATCCAGGTCCATGTAGTACTGCCTACTTTAGGAATAGCGTCATCATTTTCTGAACTGAGCATTTTATAGAAAGTAAACTAGGTAACACAGTTCTTGAAAAACTGAAAAAGGCTCAAGACCCAAAACAGTATATATTTTCATGTAAGTACAGATATCCATTATCCTAAATCACATACATAAATGCACTTATCAGAAAAAAAAGTACGTTCAAGAAAGCATGCTTTCCTTACCTTTGAGAGTTCCATTCCAGGCCCACATTGTTTGCAGAGGATACAGTTTCCAGTCTGGTCTCTAAATTCTTGTTCTCTGCAGTCTCCAGTCTCACAAATGACCCTACTTAGCTAAAAAAACCCAAACCAACAACAAAACAAAACAAAAAAAAAAGGTAAATCCATCAAAATATATTAAATCTGAGAAAGAAATTCATGTTTTGATCTTAAAAATAGCTTTCTGAATTATTAGTTAGGCTTAGTTCTACAACATGTCAGAGTTAAGCACATTTAGCAAGCAATGTAATTGTGTGCTATGCTACCTTCTGTCCATGAACTGAATCCTCCAAACACCTGAACTATGTGTACAGTACACTGTAGTGGGACACGGCCATCTCTCTGAAGTGAAGCACTATCATCTCTACAGCGCTATATTCACCTGTATTTTCTGTCCTAGTCCACTCCTTCATCCATGAAGAGGCTCACAAGGCAAAATTTTGTAATTGTGTCTGAGGAGCAGCCAGAAATTGTATGAATTGGTGGACCCAGCTTACTCTCAAATCAATAAAATGTGTATGCAATTGCCTGCATGCAGTAATGTGTAAAACAAAAGACACAGTTTCTGTGTTCAATACAGTTTTTTCAACATGGGGGAAAAGTACTAATCTTTAACTTACCAAACATGCCAGTAAAATTATGAGGACCTTCAATTTGTCATCTCCTTGTAATCTTTTAACATCCATTTCTTGTGATTAGACCTTTCTCCCTAGAAAAATACAAAAAGAAAAAAATCATTGTATTTACATGGTTTAAATTGCAGAAGTCACATGTCCATTGTACTTCCTGTCACTTGGCATGTCAAAATACAAATCTGTCAATGCCATTAACATTTTCAGATGGATTCCCAGAAGCTGCTAAACAACAAACATATGCTTTAAAAATCACATGCCTTTTGAAGACAAGACAATAAGCACAAAGTGTCTACAGTTTCAAATCTCCAAAGAAGAGATGGCTATCAGTCTAGATTAGGGAACATCAACATTGATTAATCTAACATCCCTAACATAATCTTTCTTGCTTGTTAAACACTCAACTAAGTACATGATCAACAGACAAAAATAAATTTCTTTAAATACGCCACGTGTCAAGACCAGAGGTAGCTGTTCACAAGAACTTTCCTTCTGTACTGCAGGGTCACCAGAATGGGTTTGCTGCCTACTGACTAACACAACCTCTTCTACTTTGCTCTGCAAGCAGCTGGAGGCACACACAGGATCTGTTTCTATCACCTATCTAAGTGATATTACTTCTAAAGATGTGTTAATATGACTGTTTAGGATCTGGTAGGCCAGGAATATTTTCTCTCTTCTTACTTTCCTTTTGTTTCCTTGATTATTTGTGCTAAATTTGAGTTTCTTTTTGTTTTTTTCAGTAACCTGAAATGGAAACTGTAACTTTTAGCTCAGAAATCCAAATTGTATACCAATAATAACAAGAAAAGAATAAATAAATACACTTTACTTAACATGGTATTTGAATTTGATCCTAATTTTCATACCTCATATGACAGTCCTAAAATGTAACTGCTTTCAGCTACATGAGGAAAATAATGTTTAAAGCAATTCTGCTTTAAAACAGAGCCTACGGATTGACATTTACTTATGCTATTTTAAAATACAAAATAAGTTGTTTTTATCATTTAAGAGCAGAGACTGACAAATGAAAGGATGGAACCCAAAACAAAAGGAAAATAGCAGAGAAAAACATTAAAAACAGCTGCAAAATGCTTTACAACATGGAACTACTGCACGTATAATATGCTTTCAAAAATATACAACCAGAACCAACAAACTATAATTAACACACAATTTCACATTTCACTACATGAATACCCTAGTTAATGAATTCTAATCAATAAGAAGTAAGTATACTTCAGTAGCACTATTGATACTTTAAGGTAAGTTGTATTTTGAAGTGCAAAAAGAGCAAAAGTCTACTAGAAACAGAGGAGGCAGAGATGTGTCGGCACTCCACGGGAAAGCCAAGATGACATTTTTATGGTTATTTCTCATTCAGTGATGGTAATGGTCTACAGGCCAATGACAATTATCAGATTAAATGCATGTCAGCATGGGTACAAAAGAAGACATACTCTCAAGGAATATGAATACCTACAGGTATAGTATTCAACATAGGTTTCTTTTTTAAGTCAGAGGGGAAAAAATAAGGCAAGAAACATGACATGGAAAAATCTCAGAAATAATTCCGGATGACCAAAACACAACTTCATGTAAAAAGTACTGTTCAACAACTAGAAAAATAAAAAAGGAGAGTCAACAAATTTCAAAAGTTTTTAGGTCATGAGAAGCTGGCAATTCTAATGCTGAAAAAAAAGTATGTAAAAACAAAACAATTTCTAGTAATAGCAAAGAGCAAACAGTGAACAGAGACAGCAAAAATACTGTTAAGGGAACTCAGAAATTTCAAGAAAAGTTTCTCATCTGTTTTTTGAAAGATACAAAATTACTAAATACACACACTATACATTATATCTCTGGCCAAAAAGTAACTGAATATCTGCTAAATAAAACCAGATTAGATAAGAGACAAACTGTGAGACTTTCCACCTCAGTAACCTTGAAAAAAATATCAAGAAAGCCTTCATTTTGATCCTGTTCAATTTTGCTGTTCATTCCCTTTGGAATGCTTCAGAAATTCAAGAGTAATATGTGAAGAAATTAAATAACTAAGAATAGTAATGCAATAACCAACTCTACACTGCAGTACAGAAAAGCAGTCCTGTAAAACAAGCTTGACTTCACTTGATTCAGAGAAGACAAGACAGTAAAGCTACAAGTCAAAGAGTTAAATGAGATAAACTGATTAAATATTGATTCAAAGAATCATGTGGAAATTAATTGGATTTGGGAGAAAAATCCCCATTAACTTTTTGATTTCATGCAATACTGTTTAGTGGAAAAAACAAATACTTCATGTGCTTTCTTAATTGTTATAGGAGTTAAAACTTTACAGAAGTGTGCAAGTGAAATAAAGTTGTAAATATAATTGAGTTTTGTAGATTTGAACGTCAAGTGATTACTGCAAGTCATATATATTCCTTAATAATTAAAAAATAGTTAAAGCACAGTACAGTTCTAATGTAATTATGACCACCTATATAATACTACCAAAACTTCAAAACCAGGATTCTTCCTAAGGTTAAAAGTAAGTTTTATTTTAAATGTCAATATTTACCTTTGCTTCTGAAAATAGATGTGTGACATATCAAAAAGAAACTGAAGAGTGTAATAATTGTATATTTTTGTGTCAAGTTACATACAGAATTTTCAATACAAACAATACTGGTGAGCTATACTAAGCCTAATGATCTAAAATACGAAGCTGTAACAATCTAAGTCTCTTTTTTCTGTGCAAGTCACCTGAAGCATGAACAAATAAAGAAAATTAAGAACAGCCCAATTAACTGCCCTGCAGATTAGTTATTTGCAATAAAACTACATTAGCTTAATGTAATTCTGGTATATTAACCCTATACCTTTTCTCCAATATGCCATAACTTGAAAATTTAATATTGTTAAAAAATCAGTATATATACAACTTATTAAAATCAATATTGGAACAAAGCTGATTATATATTTTCATGTTTTAATATTCTGAAGTCATAATTTGAATAAAAATCAAATGCCAGTCCTTAACAGAAGGATGTACAGATTAACAAGCAGTATTAGAAATTTTGCTGGTCATGCCAATGTCTTGTATTTCACTTTTGGAATTGCCCTATCTGTTATAAGATGATCTTATAGCATGTACCTCAAAGACTTTTAGAACATAAAAAGCACATGGTAAAGCATCCTGTACCAAAATACATTTGGTTCACTTAGGTGTGAGATTTCATTGCAGCTGTGAAATATTCTCTATTTAAAAGAAAATCTGCTGCCTTATAACAGTCTTTATAACAAGATTGGACTTTATAACAAGTCCAATCACCAGGAGTTCCACAACTTAGTAAATTTTCAAAATAAAATGTTTTATAACTGGCACCAAGCTATCAAGGACTTCTCCAACTTACTTATACACCTAACTAAGCTTCAGCTTTTTGACTGATCATTATAAGTTTTAGGAGTTCTTATAGCTTTAGGTCTAGAATATGAGACATCTTCTGCATAATATGTCTTCTATAATAAAAAATGATTCCAAAAGAAGCTTGCAGGTCTATGGACCTTAAATTTCAGAGCACTTTAGTAGCACTGAAACACATTCAAATAATTTCAGCAGATGTGTGTGAATGCCTGTGGTGCTCTACCTTGCCATCACTGCGCCCATTGTCACCACTCCTATAAAAACAACACCAAAGACTGCATACTGACTAACACGTGAGAAAGAAATGAGCCAGTGTACAAGAAATAACCATTGTTAAGAGCACAAATAAAGTAAAATGATTCTCTCATGACAACATTTTGATAAAAATAATTGCAAGGCACTTTAATGGTTAAGGCACATTAACAACTCATTGTATTGAACTAGAGTCCCAAAGGAGAGATAACTGTGTCAGCTGCACACTTCCTGTTTCAGTCTCCAGTTTGGTCAAAAGTCCCGCTTAAAAAGCAGAGATTGTAGCACTTACTAATAGGTTGCCATTGGGCAAATTTCTTCTCTCATGATATCTAGTGGCATTATACTGATGGCTGTTGGACATCAGACATTCACATCATGCTTTCAAGTAAGAAGTTAATAGAAGTTTTTGCCTTTAAAACATGTGTGAGTAAACAGAGGTTCCATATGTTTAAAAATTATTTGCTCTTGTCCAGATACTGATATTTAAGATGCTGAGTTCAGTTATACTCAGTTTTATTAGAAGAAAGAAAACTGTGGACAGAGTTTTTTGAGGTCATTAAATCATTCCAAATACATCTTATTAGGTTATCAGTAATATGCTTGCCTAAAATACTCAGGGAAAAGCAAACTTCTACACTAATCTACTGAACTCAGGATAGAGAACTTCCATTAGGAAATATGGTTGCATAATTTTAAGGTCGCTTGGGGCCTACTATGCATATGCATAAAGAGGGCAATATCAAACAATAAATTAGAAACATGTAATAAATATATTCTGGAAGTTAGAACTTCCAGCCTTTCAGGGTTCTAGAATCCATTGTCCTCTAAAATTTACTCCTACATTTACCAGCTTGTCTGAATAGTAGTCATCATTTTATTTCAAAGTCCATGTCAGAAAAATATCTCTTCTTTCTCTCCAGAAAACTCAAAGTTCCACCAGGAAAGACATACTACCTCAAAAATCAAAGCAGCATGACTTAATTATGGCTGACTAGCAGGTTTCTCAGACACATAAGCATCAAAACTTTGAAGTCAACATCATCCATCTTCTAAGGGAAACTTTAGAAAGGGTGAAGAGTCCCAACTTCAAATTCACTTAACTTGAAGTTGTGAATTCCCAGTTAATTCACAACCAGGTCTTAAAAATTTCCCATATTTGATTTGATATTTTTTACTTGACAACCACTTTTCACACTCTCTAACACTGGCAGAGTATTCTGAGAAGTTCTGGGTAAGAAAGAGGGATGAAAATATAATCATCTTTTCTTGCCAACAGAGGTCTCTGGTATCCAACAAATAGGGTCTCAGCTCCTTTCTAAGCACCTACTTCCCACCCACAGCTGTCAACTGCGTGCAATAAAACGAAAAGGAGTGGCAGATGGCTTTAGCAGAGTCAGTGCCCCACGGGCAAGAAACAAGAGAAGGGAAAGTACTTACGCTGCTGCAATGGTAAAGACAAAGGAAGGGAGCAAGTTAGGGACAAGAACTTCCACTACAGGGCTGCACATTGTTATTCTGTCCCACAGGTCTAGAACACCTTCCCTTTACACCCTGCCCACAACCCTTGCACTCTTCCCCTTTGTGAAGTAAATGAGGCCTTGTCTAACCATATTTGCTCCAACTTTTCAGAGAAACGTGGGGGAAAAAACTCCATACAGTCAGCTAGGGTGCATTCATCACATTAAATATCACATTGAATAGATCTGTATTTTACAGAACCTGCCATATGTGAAATAGTACATTAGGCAGCTAAGAATTTATTTCTAATTTCGTATCAACAAAGGCACCAAATTAAGGTTAGAACCTTGCTGGTGATCAAAAACACTTAGATGTATTTTAGGGGCTGAGGGAGATGAGGAGAAGATTTACACGGAACCAAGAAAAATTGTGCTCCTGAGTACCATATGCTTCAAGTTACATTCACTGAAGTACTTGACTTTACAAGAATAATGCTGATAAAGCATTATGTGTTCTTTAACACATCCAGCTTATCATTAATTAGATATTAGAGTGAAATATTGTAACAAAGGTGAGATGTGGCAACGTTTTTCCTACACGTAAATAAAGCTTTTTAGAGGATCAGAGCCCATGATTCACACAAGAACTCCCACTCTCACCAAAGCTGATGAGACTACTTATACAACATCAAAACTCTGGTAAAAAAAATGTTGCTCCTTCTATTTAATACATCTCACCCATCTCAAGTTCTAGGAGACACTGGTTTACTAGATGAAAGCTCAGTGTCAAGGTGCACTTGTACTTTTGTACTTAGATATGTGAATAGGTAATACAGTGAGCAAGCCAATACTACATTCATACTTCATTTACACCAAAATATACTAATAGTCCTTTTTTAAAGCAATTTTTAGGCATGAATTATAAAGCATTGGGCTGGTTAATACAGTAACTATTGCAACAGTGCAATGCCAACATGCTACATTTATCCAGCCAGCCTTGAGCAGTTTTGGATGGCATGCTATGTCTTAAAAACCACAGACATGAGTTACTTTCATTCACACCATTCTCTTTTCTTAGGATTGCAAGTTGTGGAAAGTGAGAAAAAGCAATTTATTGCCTCCTTAACCGACATTTTAAGCATCTTACTGCTAAACTAACTAATAAAGAAGCTTACTTCTAGGTCCAAAAAAACCCCAACAAAGCAAGCAACCAGAAACAACAACAACAAAAAACCCACCCAAAACCCCAAGCCCTTTTCTCTTATGGTAGCAAGCTCCCACATAACACACCTAAGTAACTTGCTCTACACCTGATGGTGAAGGTGTGCTTGAAAGAGATTATGCGGTAGTTAAGAAACCTAACTACAGATTGAATCAATTTGCCTCTTACTCATACTAAATGCTACTGGATCACTTTATGAACTTCATAAAAACATCCATCTAAAGTAGCTGTAAATATAAAGGTGGTAAATAATTATTTAGTATCTCGATTTTTCCCGAACATCGGGTAAAGCTTTCAGTCCAAGGTCAGCTTAATGGGGACAGACATCCGGAAAGGAAATCAAACAATCAAAACCTTTTCAATAAACCGGACTGTAACTGGGGCTTTTCAACCTCTTACCAGCCAAAATGAAAAGTTAGGAGCTCCTATTCCTCCAACTCCGGCTCCAAAATTGTTTGAAGCAAACAGCAGCTTATTTATGCAGCAGACACGAGAAGCGCCTGTGAACATGAAAGCCCGGCTGTCAAGCGCTTTTTGTTCGCCGCGCTCCGGGGCGTGGAGCAGCCACTCCAGGGCTGTCGAGACCCGTGGAACCCACGCGCGGCAGCCGCGGCTCTCCGTGCCCCGCGTTCGCACCGCGGGACGGCGCGGGGGCGGCTCAGCACGGCGGAGCCGCAGCCACCGCGGGCAGGAAGGGGCTCGGCGGAGCCCTCCCCCGCCCCGCAGCCTGCGCTCTCCGCGGAGCTCGCTGCCATCACCTCCCTCGCCGCCCGCTGCGGTCTCGGGGCAGTGGTGCCCGGCCAGCCCACGGTGTCCCGGGGAGAGCCGCACCTCGGCTTCCCACCGTGGCCGCCCCGCTCCGAGGGGCTGGGGCCCGCCCGGAGGTCGCACNAACGCCGCGCCCGCCCCGCCCGGGCCGGGCCAGCTGACCGCGAGCAGCCAATGGAGGGATGGAGGGATGGATGGATGGCACTGTGTATCCACGCTGGGAGAGACTGAGTTGGGGTGTCTGCCTCCTACCAGTGGTGCGAAGCCAGGGTGAATCACAAGTGAGGCACTGGTGTCGTTTTTATCCCACCAGGAGGATAGGATAGCAGGGCACCCTGGCTGTTCTAAAGGGACTGGCCCTTGGCCACCGTTCAGGTGAGTGTAGAATGTGTCCTTGTAACTCAGCAAAGCCCTTTCCCCCTCTGCTGCCCAAAAAGCATGACGGAGACTTTCTGACAGCACATTGCAAATTCTCCTTTCTGCAAACTCTTCGTTCTGCAAATCCTCCTTTCCAAAGTACTTGTGTAGCTATTTATTCCTGCTAGCTCAGAGTCTGAAATGCTTTTTCCATTCTGCAGGTAACAAGTTACCCAGCTGCAAACACAGTGTCAATACCAAATATGACTATCCATGGAGAAATGGAGAAATCCAGCCCTTCACAGACAGTAATTTGTTCACAGTTGCTAGATTGGGTGTTACTGCTACTTACTGTGACACAAATTAGGAACTCTCCTGGAGTTAGTGATGCTCCAACACTGGTGAAACCAATCTTGGAGGCCTTGGTAAAAGAACTGCTGCTGCAGGGATTTCAAGTCATTAGTTCTACTTCTAATGAAAAGGTTAATGATCCACTTATAGTCTAGACAATTGTATGGACACACAAGGAACTGAGTTAGGTTCTGAAAAAATGAACAAATGTGTATACTTGGCAGTAAAGCATTTTCAAATAAACAAAATTTTTGGAACTCCTCACAGATAAAATTTTGAAGATCGCCAGCCGCATGGGTTTCTCTAAAAACAAGGAGTGCTTATTGAAATCCAGCACGATGTGTGCGAAGAGAGAAAGGACTCCTGAGAAACTAGTTGTTTTCAATTATAAAACCCAAACAACTCAGAATGTACAGGGGTTTCCATGTAATTATCTTCTAAAGTGCCTTCAAAGAGGAGTTGTGCTTCAGGACCCTTGCCAGGAGGAGCTCTGCAAGAGGCTGGAATTTCAGTGAGGAATGGCATACTGCAGCGCATCTGTTGTGAATAGCAGCTGCTGCACAGCACTGAGCATTGTACGCAGTCTCGCTATTTACAGACAACCTTTTGTATGTTATCTGTCGTCTGGAGCCACCAGTGAAACTATTGCTTGAGTTTTTCTTAGTAGAATCATCATGTATGTTTCAGATACTTGTTTGAAAGTAGTATAGTTAGACAAGGATATTAAAATATCCCAGAGTTCTTGAAGTGTTGACTAAACACTGAGCATTACCATATAAAGAAACATTAAGACTTTCGTCAAACAATGGGTTACTATGCTAATGAACTAAGAGCAATGTGTTGTCTGTAACACTGAAACTTAAATGTTTAAGTCCGTGTTGCAGCATGTAAAATTATTCCTCGGAGTGTAAAATGGATGAGTTACTTCCATTCATCACTGAAAGATGTTGAAAATTGCGGTGTTTATTTTGTTTTAAGTCATGATGCTTCGCAGGAAATTCAAGAAGTGAATTGTTAGAAGAACTAGTACAGGGATTCTCCCTACAACAGAGAAAGCAAAAAAGAAATATTTGGAAAGCAGTTGCAGCTGACCCCTTTGATAAGACTAAGTTGCGTGACATATCTGATGTGGAAGCAGAAATTGTACAGCAATAGGAAGTTGTTATCTCCATATCTCAAATGCTAACACAGTTCCCCCAGTCAGCTCTGAGATAGATCTACTCTTGTTATGACAGCTGTTGGAAACTGATGTCAGTATAACTGTGCAGCGTCTTTTGATAATCTTAACTATTACAAACTTTGAAATATGTTTATGATGTTATCTAAGACACACTGTTTGGAAATGGGTCTATTTATAATCAGAAATTGCTCAAGCTATTTTAATAAATAAATTATATACTTGTGAGTTTCCTCGTCAGATTTGCTTGAAAAAACATTTTGAACTTTTTGTTTCTGAAGACTTAAGCCTGAGGATTAATTAATGTTTATACAGCTCTTAGTAAAAGCAAAGTTACTAGTGCCAAGAATTATTACTATTTAATCTTTAAAAGTCACATCAATGACAGGATAAACTGTCAGAGAACTGCTATTTAAAACAACAAAAATGCTGAAAATCCTCTTCCCACCATGCTTGAAGGTGCTGAAGCGTGCTTTCATTTCAGCCTCACTTACATACAGACAAGCAAAGATATTTTTCAGTTTAATTGGGTTGATGCCCATCTTTGTTTAAATATCTGGGGAGAGCGCCTAAAATCCTAGGGACTTCTTACAAAATGAAAAAAAACTTTGTTTCTTAAATGCATTTTCAGGGCCCGAATGTTGCAAATAATTATATATGCAAATCCTACCCAACAGTGTAATCTATCTGATTAACCAGTGTTACTTCTGTGTGCAACTTCACCCGTTTGTGTGATGGGTCAGATCCTTGTAGTGATAGTTTAATTGTATTAGACTTGCAGAGCTATTCTGACTTCTGATGAAAAAGAATCCTTGCATTATTTCTTAAAATTTGCTTCTCTTTCTACTTTACACCAAGCAGAGGTAAGGTTTAGAAACAATCTTCCTCAGAAAACAAATGCACATACTGGAAAACAAGCAACAAGGAAGAGGAAACTGGAAAAACAGGGAAGCTCATCAGTGAAGTATAAAATTAATAAATAAAGTCATCTTTTCAGGATTACAGGAATATGTTTTAATACATCATTGTTACTTAGGGAGAAATATTATATTTTGCTTTGGCTGTGCCTTAAATGATATTCTTCCTCAACAGCTCTACACATGTTATTCATACCATGCTAATTACTTTCCTTATAATATAATTGACTTGTTAAGTAAAAATATGAATTAATTGATGGCATGAAAAACTAAATGATACCAAGTCAGGCCTAGTTAATCTATGTCTGGTGTATTATCTCTTGATATTCAGTACATCAAAATATACAAATATAGTTTTAATTAGAAGAAACAAAATTTGCAGACTGACTAATGAAAGCTAACTACATTTATCTCGAAGTGTTAATAATTTGATCTTACTCAGATGCAAGCAGACTGTTAAAATTTGGGTTAGCACGTTGCACTATGGTGCCTACTGAAATATGAACATCTTGAGGGTTCTGTGCATTGGTAGACTTCTCAAAGAATAGTTTTCAAGTGATGCTTAACAGCTATTATTTATGCTTACTTTTAGTTGCAATTTGTTAATAAATGTACTTCAGATTTGTATACACTTAAATTCATACTTAAGAATATATGTCAGTATTTCAGAAGATCTTACTAGCCACCATTAAGACTAGATCTTCAAAGACCTCAGTGTCTGGAATGTTTGCAAATCTGGTCCCAATTATGGGTTCTAAGTTCTTCTGAAAATCTAAATTATATTTAAATACTACAGAAGGAATTTGAGTCTTATTTTAACAGTCTGACTCCAGCTGCAGGCACAGAATACTCATGGATTTGGCCCAAACTCACAAGAAGATCTGGCCCTTTAAAACTGCTAAAGTGTGAATAATCCTGAATCTTCAAAAGGTTGTTCCCTTATAATGAATTTCTGGAGTAGATGTCTTAAAATTTCTTCAACACAATATTTTTCATAAATATGAATTTGAAGAACAGAATACAAAACACTGTGAATGGAAATTGCATCACTAAAATTCAGTAAAATGTCTGTGAAATTTAGGAAAACCAGCTGCTGACTCTAGATAAACCTAGGAAATCCTTAATACATTTATTAGAATGCCTTAGAGAAAACTTTTTCCATCAGGTTAAGATGTTTCTTTTATTTTCAAGATTTCATATGCTACAGCTGAACTATCTCTTAATCTTAAAATAAAACCATTTCCTTTTGTGTATAAGGATGTTATGTTTATAAATTTAGTCCTAATAACTTGTGGAAGTGGAAATTTTTTTTTCATCTCAAGTAGGGAACTATTAGGCTTAAAAGCATTGTTTGAAGAAGACACAGTTTAATAAATGCACTGAGAGCAAAAAAAGTATTACAGTGTGTAGGAAATATGGTTGGTCCTTCCTTAGAAAAGAAATACTCCCCTGAGTCATGTAATACATGTATTCAAATATAAATTTATATTAAAACTATAGACAGTAAGAATGAGCAGTGCAACCCAAAATCTTATGTACCCCCAAAGCATTGAAAAATACTGGGGTTTGCTTCAGCTTTCTATATATTATTCTAGATAGTCTGTTCTCAATCTGCCCAAGAGCTGCAAATAAAATGCTGCATAAATTACAAACGAATTACAAATCTTCTGAACTTTGTACGCACAATGATGTGTAGTGTTACTGGTTATGTGAACCTTATAATTTCTTAAAATCTTGCAACACAAAACTGAAAAAAGTACAAAATTCAGTACCTGTTATCTGATGAAGTTTTCCAGTGCCAGACTTTCTGCAGCTTACTTTCACACTGCCAGAGCTTCTGTATTAAATGCTTTTACCTCCTTAAAAAAAAAAAAAAAAGAAAAAAAAAAAAAAAAAAAAAAAAAAAAGAAAAAAAAAAAAAAAGTATGTCAGCACAAGCCCAGACGAAACTCCAAATCCGGGAAAATAAAATTAACCATGCAGATCAAAGGCAGACGAGCACTGAGACCAAATGCCTGTAATCTGATCAGTGATCAGTTGCCGTACATCAAAGGCAGTGCTTTGGCGAGGAAAAAGAGGTCCTTTTCCAGCAGGTAGTTGCACTCTTAAATTCTGCCTTTCAGTACTCTGCACTAGCTCTTTCCCCCCTTTCCTCGCTTGTGCTGGGAGAATGCACACGGTTCTGAAATGCTTGGGGTTGAGTGGCTGGATCTGTAGCTTTTCAGTTCCCAAGCTGTGTTGTGGATTGTGTGTTGGAAGCTTTCCCCAGTGCCAGCGGGTTCCGCTTTATCCCTTTCATCTCGCTGAGCTGCAGATCCCATGACATCATTCAATGCTGTGGGACTGGTTAGAGAGCTGTAATACAGCCTGTGGGGGAATGCAGCTAAAGAGCAGCAAGAGTTTGCATGATTTCTAATCAGGTTAGTCCATTGTAACAAACCCAAGGCTCACTTCAAAGCCTTCTCTACATTTAAGCTTCCTCCTGAGAAGGGAGAATAGTGTAGCTGTAAAGCTTTCTCTAAAAGATGCTTTATAATTTTGTCTGCAAAAGGGAGTTACAATTTTCCATAAAGTTGTGAAAGTCAAAAATGAAGGTCGGTTTGCTAGGTAGCTGTAAGACACGAGAGAAAACTACTTTTGTTTGCCTCTTTGTTGAGGTTTGGAGAAGAGAAAATGTTGTATTTTGCATGCCAGCATTGGTTTTTTGCACTCGCAAAACCAAGCACAATGGAGCATGCTCTTAGTCCCTGGCTCACGTCCTCCCTGCTGCTTACTGTGTGGCCTTTTGCAAATCATTTTATTTGATCCTGATTCATCTGTGGCTCATGATTCCTTTACGTAAATGAGCTGTAAAGCTGCCATAACTAACTCACAGAAGTGTTTTTCAGTGTAAAGGCATTTTTCAGCTAGAGTAGATTTGAAGCAGTCACCGTAGTGCTTCCACAGAGGGAGGCTTTTGGGGGCATGAAAGGGTATGGACAGACATTCTCTGTGCCGCTGCAGCTCATAGTCCCAAGGATTGCTGGAGGGTCCTGTGCAGCCCTGGCAAGCAGGGGAATCCTCAAGGCTGCTGTGACTTTCTTGCAGTGCAGAGGAAAGGCAGAATAAATGTACTACTGAATGTCATATTCTGTGATCTGAGGCTAAGTTAGCTTTTGGCACAGAGATTAATTCAGCCCTCTGTACTTCAGCTGTTAATAATACATACAAACATCAAGCAGGATGGCTTTTAGGATAATCAGCCATATTGAAGATATCACTGAAGTTCTTATTCATGTATACCCCATACTTCGGGCATACCACATGTGCAGATGAAAGTGATACGAGCCTGTCAACTGGTAGACTCATGCAAATATTTGCACACCGAGTAACCGAGAATTCATTTAAAAGGCAAAAGTGAAAAGAGGCAATATGCTAGACACAGTTGCCTTAAGCGTTAGAACAAAAGCAAACAATCCGCGGGTAATGGGGACTGGATGGTGGAGGGCGGGAGCGATGAAGCGTCTGGAAGAGATGCCTCTTTCTGCTCCCCGTGTGTGAGCTGCAGCCTCCTCCTCCCTCTCCGCGCTTGCCCCGCACTCCTTGCCTTGTGCGGCCCGGCTGCTCCCGCTCCCGCTCCCGCTCCCGCTCTGCTCCCGCCGCCCGGGACGATGCTCCCGCGGCACTCGGTGGGATCGGGAGCCTTCTGCTGGTGGGATGGCGCACTGTGGGCAGCACCGGACCGGCAAGGAGCGCTCTGCTTCCCGGCGATGGCAGTGAACATTTCCAGAAAGACTCGAGAACCTTAAAAAGGCTGCTGTAGCAAGTAATTTTGTTGCTAGCTGGTCAGAGTCTAAATATTGTTTTGGGTCACCTGTCCAGACAGGCCTTTGTAGGATGTTCTGGTGACTGAGATGGAGAAGAGGCATTGCAAGTAAAAAGGAATATGGTGCAGGTAATGAATCTGACTTTCAGATATACACCACTGGTAAAAAACGTAAACAAACCATAAATTTCTCTCCTTCTCTAATTTCCACTTCCATTTATTATAAATAAAAGAAAATTATCCAGGCTGCTTACTTCTCTTTTAATATTAATTTATACCCTTCTGACATACAACCCTCTGTCATCAGAAAGTTTTTTGATAAGACTCTATTTGTAGCTTTCATGGTAAAACTGGAAATGCTTACATTGAAACAAAATTTATGGGTGGGAGGTACAGAATTAAAATAACCCCTTTAATGTCAAAAGTTCTTTAAGAACAATGCTGTTCACAGAAAGCATCTTTTATTTCTCTGGATTTTAAGCAAAAACAAGTCCTGATGGCTTATGAGAGGTCTTCAATCTTTCTTTAGTACATATGGAAAAGAGAAGTATGGTTAATTATTGCCAATTTAATTTTCTAAAGCTTAAGCATTGTGTTTTGCATTTATGACAATACTTTTCACTGTGGAGTCTGTCAACCTGAACTATCTCTTATTTCCTTTTCTATAGCTTCCTTAAAATTTGGCCAGATGTGTGTAATAATAACAACAGTTGTCCATAGATCAATATTTTTCCAAAAGCTGATAATGATTTTTTCTTCTTACATAAAAAGAGGATAATATTGTGATTTGTATAAGGCACAGAACAGACTAGTACCAGAGCCAGAAGCAGAACCTACCTAAGATGACACTTCCGTTTTACACTTTCTGATCATCAGCTCATGCTTTCTCTTTTAGTCATTGATCTAGCAAGGCATTTGAGCACAGGTGGTGCTTGATGCTAATCACTGAAATTACTGCAGTAGGAACAGACCTGAAATTACTGAAACTGGGGACCCAACTTTTACCCACTCTCTAGGTATCTAAAAAGCTTTTCTGGAAGAAGAACTTGGGATTCCTGTGTGAAACCATAGAGGTGTCCTTGAAGTCCTGCAGAGGGAGATGCTGTCTTCCTAATTAATTACTTAAATTTTTCTAAATTTAGACAGAATCTTCCTTGAGAAACATTTAATGGGTTTGCCCTTCTCTTTTTACCACATGGGGAGCTCAATCTCTTTGATTCCTCTTTAAGAATTTTTGGGGAAACAGAACAAAGTCCAAGGCCGCTATTCATAGCCAAAGAGCTTAACTGGGTCAAGCCTATAAAAGATAATCAGTTGATAGAAATGAGAAATTTCTGGAGGAGTTTCTTAAATAGAACTAATCCTTGGAGAAAAATTCTTTGTGGAAGAAACAAACAAACCAAATAAAGGGTTTTGTACCCCTGTTCCATGCTTAATATATGTAATATTCATGCTATGCCTGACATACTTGTATCATATGCATCAAATGATTTATCATGTTGCTTTATATACATGCAGTCTGCACCTCTACACTGCACCTCTTCCCTTTGCTTTGCCTCAGTACATAGGAACTCCAACAGGCATTCAGAGAGGAGGTCAGGAATCATCACAGGAACAGCAGTGCCATTGTTACAGCCCACTCACTGGCCAAGCAGCCATTGTCTGTGCTGGCTGCACACTCTCTAAGTGTGGCATAAATGCTGGATATCCTATTATAAATATCACACCAGCAGCATTTCTGCAGTTACAGGCTTTCTTCATGCACATCTACTGGGGCTGCTGTCTCCTGATGGTAAGTGGTGAGCTGCTGATTTATAGAAGTGGAAGACCGTTTTCAGAACCTTTTATGGCAGATCAGCACTGTCTCTGAAGCGATGCTTGTCTATCCCAGTCCCAGTTGATGCCAGAAGTGCTGATCATCACTCTCCTAAAGCTTTAGGGGGATATTGTTCCATGAGGCAAGTCAGTCCTGCGGTGAGGAGAGATGCTTTAGAATACCCAAATCAAGCCTCCTGCCTTATCTGCATTGCCATCCTGATAAAAGCTGACATCCTGTTTCCGCTGTACCACATGGGTGTTGTTAGTCCAGGTGTTGCTGATACCTACTCCCACTTCCTGCTACAGCACTTGCAATCTCCTTGAGAGTCAAAATGTTTGTTAAGAACTTCAGATACAGCACCTTTAGGCAGAAAAATCAAGACCCTTTAGCATTTCCTGAAAAACTGGCTCACTGTTATCACCTAGTGTGTCATCAGACTTACCCTAATCTGCAACACTCTGCACGGCCAATTGCAGAGCAACTTGCTGTAGTTGATACTAGCTTTGAATGTACTTCCATTAGTTTTTGACTTTCAGGGAGAAAAATTCTGTCTGTCATCTATGTGTTCTGCAATAGCAGGTCTCTGGCTTCATGACTTGGGAGGAGAAAACAGCTTTGTTTTGCTTGTCTTTGGTCCTGAATTTTTATTGCAGTTTGCCTGTGGGATTTTTTTTCCCCTATGGATCTTCCTAGGAGACAGCTTTGACATGTTCCCTTATGAGTACCTTAAGATCTAAGCAAAATGGAGATTTTTCGTTCTTGGCTCACCAGGTGGATCACTCCAAGGGAAGCCTCAAGGGCATTGCCACATCTAGATAATGTAGAAGGTTGGCAATCTGGCTTTGAGGTTGTCCTCAAGGATAATGTAGATGCACCCTGTCGGAAATAATAGCTAATTTACCTGTGATTAGGAGTCAGAAGTTGTGGTTTTATTCCTGGTTCTATTACATAGCTGCAACTGGAGGCAAGTTACTTTTTCTCACTGTGTTAGATTCTCAGTTGTGTGAGTTTTAGCTAAAATTAAATCAAAGGAATAGTGTCAGTTTGTATTGTATGGCCATCCAGTTCCCCTCAGTATGTTTTTCTATCCCTTTTAGAATAATAAAAATAATTATTTGTAATACAATATCTGAGATAATGTAAAACAATTCAGCATGAATTCCAAACCAAAATAATCTGATTCTGAAACTTCAAAAGTTTCTGTATTGAAAGTGTTCTTGAAGGTTAGTAAGAACAACAAGCATCCCTAGGGCAATAGTGTGCTTCTCACTTTACTGTGCACTGAAGTTTCACAGCCCTTACCTGTCCTCACACACACTCAAGAAGTGAAAAAAGAAGCTTCTGTTGTGTCTTTGTTCTTTATTGTTTTATTAAATTAAAACATAAAGTTTCTTCCCTCTTCTATATAGAGTTTTTCACTTGTACTGAAATGGCCCACTGTTATTTTCTGCCTGTTAAGGTGGGTGAAGTTCTGCACCAGCCTGCCAAACTTTAATAACCTGGCACTCTTTCCAGAGGTGCTGGCAGAGCTGTGTCAGTGCATTGACTTCCCCAATGTTGCTGAAACTTGATTAGAACTATTGCTTATGTAACTGGAACAGGAGATTCAATGATTTTGTAATTTGTATTTCAGAAGCCAGTGCATATTTTTGAAGCACTGTATTTTCATTCTACTTTAAAGAAAAATTATGTACCTAGTAGCACATCCTTCTCTTCAAAGCACTTTATTTTCCAACCTTTACTCTTAACACATGCTAAGCTTTCATCCATGAGATGTCATGTTTTGCAAAAAACCTGTATAAACCCCCCTAAAACTCCAAATCCAATTCTAACTGTTCTGTAGAAGATGCAATGAAATCAGGCTAAGTGGGAAGAAAGGGAATGGAGAAACAAACCTGAGATGTGCAATTCAGTGATCTGGAGTAGAGATCATAGCTGGCCACCTGCCTAGTTGTTATCAAAACACAGAGTTTCAGAAGTATTACCTTAAGGAAACTATTGCAAAACTATTTCTAAAAGATTATGAAGTTAGTTGCAACTAAAAAGAATGTTCTTATTTTAGACACAATGTTGTTTATGAGTACTTACTTCTAATGATAGAGGCACTGTGATCACATCACAGCACTTCAATCTTCAAGAATTTGTTCAGTTTTCCCTTTATTCTCACTTCATAGTTCAGAATTTTCCCCATTTAAATAAAACACTCTCAGTCTATTTCACAGATCTTATATTACTTCTCCCTTCCTCTTCCCTTTTTTCTGCCAATCTTAAGCAGAATTGACCCACTCTCCCAATCTTTATTTTCCCCACAAGTAACCAAGAAAAAAGAACAAGTTTACTGACTTCTTTTTTTGTCAATACTTTATTTGAAATTGATTTTTTTGTCAGAGCTTTATTTGAAATTGTTTTCTAAGATACTATTTTATACCAGAATCAGATACCTATTCAGTTAAAGCATGAACCTGTGGAAATGTAGTAGTCAAAATGCTCAAATAATACTTGTAGTTTCCTGTGAATTATATTTGTACAGATGTTAGTGATACAATTCTACTTTCCCTTATTTGTCATTAATTTGGTATCTGGGAGGTCATTTCAGTAGTTCAAATGAAAAATTCCATACTGCCTATTTCAAATCCTATATTCCAAAGTGCATATACTGCAAAAAAATATTTCAAGTTTCTGTGCTGAGCAATTCAAGTTCCTTACAGAATGGCTGCAAACTGTGGGCACTTACTCCCTCTGCAGTCAAGAGCCTAATCTTAGTCACTCAAAAACTGATAATCATATTCAAAAGTCAAAAGGGGGAGAGAGTTGAGATTTCATTAATTCCATCCATATAGCAAAGTAGTTATATGTCCATATCTTTAAGCAGAAGACCGTCAATAGGACATAAATAAATGCATATTTCTGAAATGAGGCCCAGCCTGCATGTTATTTTTGGATATTCAGACATAAAGAACTTGTCTCCAGATGATGATAAAGTAACTGACTTGTAGAGCAGCATTAGTATAGTTTTTGGCTGAGTTTCACCTCCCAGAAAAGAGTAGGTTTATTTGAAGAAATTAAAGACAAGAAAATACACAGATTGTCACCACTCTTAAATAGGCAGCTGTGATAAATAGCACTATCATTAAGAAGACATCTGAACAGGATCAATGTCTCAGAAGAAATAGTAACTAGATCTAATCCCTAAACAATTGTCTGCAGTCCCAGTTGCAATACATCATTTTTTTTCACATATTCTACTTTGAAAGAGTTGATAGATTTGCTCTTTTTCTTTTGTTTTCCCATTTCTTGATTATAGATGATAAAATATACTTTTCCTGTATGAGATATTCACAGCTTTATCCAACTGTCCTTAAGAAATCTTCCATATTAGCTACAGCCATAAAAATACCAAAAGAATCAGGAAAAATATAAACAAAAGAGCAAAGGTTATAAAAGAAATCAGGCTCAGCTGATACTTGCTGCCAACTTTTTTCAAAGCAGATATTCTTCTGACGTTCATCTGTTTTTAGTCTGGAGTTCTGTGTCTACTTTACACACATTTCCTAGTGCATGATTTGCAAATCTTCAGTATATTTTTCCTAGATATATTTTTTGCACTCTTCCTCACCTTAAAGCTCTTTATGCTCTTCTAAAAAGCAATGAGCTATGTCAGGGTTTGGGATACCTTTTGTTTAGCTCTTTGTGTTGGAATTTTTTCCCCATTCTAGCTGCTGGGGGGGGGGGGGGGCAAGGGGGAG
>VYZT01002703.1:20455-53001 GCA_013400735.1 Pomatostomus ruficeps
GGTTTGTGTGTTCTTATTTGTTGTAGTTACCATTGTTGTTGTTTTGCCTGCCTCATTATATACATATATATATATATAAAATATATTAGTAAAGGACTGTTATTCCTCTTTTCTCATACCATTGCCTGAAAAGCCCTTGATTTCAAACTGTTGCCGATTCGGAGGGAAGGGGGTTACATTCTCCTATTCTAAAGGAGGCTTCTGCCTTCTTTAGCAAATACCTGTCTTTGAAACCAGGACAAGCTATTAAAAAAATAGTTGAAAACAATGGAAAAAAAGAAACTATAAAGACTAAGTGAAGATGACTCAGGAAAAGCAATCATAAGTTCTAACAATATCTTCAAAGTAATATTATAAGTGATGAGAGGGCAGTTTTTTTTAATTTCTTACTGAATTTCCACAGGAAAGTAATTTCTTAGAAGCCTGTTCATTCTGTGGAACTTGCCTTTGCATGATGAAGTGTTTTATTTCTTGATTTATTTTTGAGTGATGTACTTGCTCTCTCTCAAAATGTTGAGCTATAGAAATGTGAATCCATTATTTATATGATATATCCCAGCTTCTGACCTTTTCTGTGTACTCTGGTGTTAAAAACATACTTTTATCAAGGAATGAACTGAACTTCCTAGAATGGCCAAAACCATCAGTAACATGATAATGCCCCCATTGTTCTGCAACTTAACATTGTGCCGGATGAAGCAATTTCCCTTTTTGTTTGTTCTGGACCTCGAGACTTGTTCTCATACAAGTTCTCATACTGAAATAAATAGGGAAAAATTTTTCTATACCAACATTTAGAATTTTGTTTTAAGTTACTTTTTTAACCTTGAAAATACTATTAGGTAACTACTCTGTCATTTGGCAGTTAGTAGTAATAACTAGCATTTGAAGAGTGCCATGACCTATGAGATACTGGATTCCTGATATATTCCACAACATCACAGCAAATGTCTAGACTAAGCCCTCTACCCTGTTGAACTCCTGTTGCGATGAAGGAAGACAAGCAGTTGATTTAATGTGAATGATAAAGTAAGTTTTAATTTTATTTTTAATTTACACTACATTTATACAGTTACTGTTAATTATGCTTACTAGTTATTTTATTATTGGCTAAGTTACTATTTGCTATTTTTGTGTTACTTTGCTTTTTTTGTAATTTGAGTGTTTAGGGTTTTTTTTTTTACTTTAACTATAACTTTTTTTGTTTTTCTTAATGTTCAAGGTTACATTGTTTTTGTCACACTGTTTTTGTCGATTTGGTTGTTAAGCACTTGCTTTTAGTTATGTACTACGAACTTAGCACTTTTCATTCTTGCTCAAGGCTTATTGCTCTCTTGCTTACAGTTCTTGCTCGCACAGCTATTCTAATGACTTATGCCTATTTTCTTTCATTTATTCTGCAACAAACTCCTTTTGCAAGGAGGAACTGTGTGAAGATGCAGCCTACAAGAAGCTACAGAATGGGAATAGATCTGTGGGGTTATGTACTGGGGTCACCATCGTCAGTGCAAGAGCTTTCAGAAATTTTAGGTGCTGCTGCTGTGTCAGCACAATGGTTTGCAGCGATCACAATATAGATCTTTTATTCTGTTCTTCCTGAACCTGCAGCATCTGGCCCTACGCTGCCTTTCTCCTGCAAGCCAGGACAGATGTTGCTTGCAGAGGCTCCCTACTCTAGAAGAAGAAGGAGCAGAGACTTGTCTAGCACCACTGTCAGAAACTATTTTTAATCATAGTCAATCATAAAATACCAGGTTAGAAGGGACCTTGAGGATCATCTGGTCCAACCTTTCCCAGCAAAAGCATGGCCTAGACAAGATGGCCCAGAACCCTGTCCACACAAATCATAAAATTATCCAATATTTGGTAATCCATCACTTCCCTAGAGAAACTATTCCAGGGACTCATTTTTCTCATTGTGAAAAATGTTCCTCTCATGTCCAATTGGAATCTCCCCAGGAGTAACTTGTACCCATTACCTCTTATCTTTTCCATGTGACTCCTTGTAAAAAGGCAGTCTCCGTTTTCTTTGTAGCCACCCTTTAAATACTGGAACATGATGATAAGGTCTCCCCTAAGCCTTCTTTTTTCAAGGCTGAAAAAGCCCAGTTCTCTCAGTCTTTCCTCATATGGCAGGTTTCCCAGTCCTTTGATAATCTTTGTGGCCCTTCTTCAACCTGTTCACATCTTTTTTTGTGTAGTGGAGACCAAAACTGAACACAGTATTTTAGAAGAAGACATCCTGTATTCTCCATGGTACAAAAGTGACTGTTCTGGAATGGCACTGACTGTTTCTGCAAAAGACTGTATTAAGACTAAAACATTTTTGACTTCATGATACATATTTGGTACTGATATCAGTGGAAGGTTCACAAAGTATCACTTATCACTACTACAGGAAAACCATGTATGAAGAGATTTCTGAGAATGGTTTGCTCTTATTTCCTACTGATCTTTGCTGTATTTGCTTGCTTAAAGTGAATAAAACTTGTTATTTCATCAGCTTCTGTATGTCTGTCCCCAATACTGTATTTGTTCAGATAGGAAAGAGTAAATCATTCAAACCAGCTATAAGTATCTGCTCTGTACAGCTATGCTGTACTCACATTCTGGTAAACTGCACCTACACTGACTTCTCTAACCTTGGTTAGGCACTGGGCTTCCTACAGAGGTATCTTTTGTGCCAAGCCAAATCTTGCCAGTATTCAAATTTCCTTACAGAGTCTAATGGAAGAACCTGTTTGATCTTCCCTTTCACATGCTGGAAAGTGTTTGTAACATGCCAACAACTTAAATTCAATAAAGCACATAAAGCTATGCCCAGTCTTACTTCACTTTATGACCTGTTAGAGCCATTGCCCAAGAGCAGCACTTTCTTGCAGTGTAGGAGGCGGAAAGACCACCAATGTCAAGAGCTTTGGCTTCCCTTCTGGAGGATTCAGTGAGGGGCTGGTGGGAGAATATGCAGATTTGCCTAGGAACTTGGCATTATATCAACACCAGGTGCTGATTTAATTGCTGTGTCATCTTCTGAGCTTAACAGTGATCAGAAGCAGGTTTGCTGATACTACCTTGTCAGGCTACGTGCAGGCTGCCATCAGTTCTGTCATGCTGAATATCAAGCACTTCTGTCAAGTGCTGCCTGGAGGTATTCTGGTTGGAGAAGGAAAATCTGTGTTGCTGGGCATTTGTGAGGGAATTATTCCTGTGATTTATCCAACCTACCTACATGAGCAGTGTCGATGAACAAGCATCTTACTGGGATAAGGGAATAGATACAACAATCCGTTTTATATGTGTGCTCTTTGTTTCCTTTCCTTTCTCTACTGGGTAAAATTCAAAAATAAAGAATAAGTATTATTTCACTTTATACCTCTTCATCAGCCACAGAAAAAAGAATGAACAAGCACTGGTAAGGAGGCAATGATGGGACATCTGATATCTCTGAGACTCATATATCTAAGGGACAAGGGGGGATCTTACTACCTCCCAGAAAATGTACAGGACAACTGTTCATTGTTCATTCAGAGAGCCCAACCTGTTTGCTAGTGCCCTGCATCACAAAGCTGTATACTGTACCTGGCAGAAGATCTAATTACTCAAAGACGAGGTGCTTGACGGTGTTAGAATTTTGGCTGATTGAAAACAAGGGGCTTTTGTTCTGTAAACCTGTCTGAATAGTGAAGTGTCCAGTACTGTTCATGCTGTTTATGACGCCAAGAAGAAACTTTAGCCAGCAGTGGGTTCAGGATATGCTTGATGACAGATGTGGCTTCAAGAACCCTCAGAACACCGCTGCTATCGGATGTAGCAAATACTAGTCATTTGAGGCACTGTTGTGTGATTTCACACACACCTATTTCCTAGACTCATTATGTTGATAGGAGTGTGCAGACACAGGCCAAATCCTATCACATAGAGAGTTTAGCTTTGTGAAAACTGTCTTTTCCTGATGATGGCCCACACATCACTTTAAGAATGAAAGCCAGTGGAAGATGCTAAATCACTGGAGAAGATCTTTAGCACAGAGAAAGTCAGTGGGCAGAGCAGCAGGTGAACACAGATGAAAATGTGTTGAAATGTGCATTAAGATGATAATCTGCAATTATGAGATTTGCTGCGGTATTTATGAAAATGGGCAGAGATTTACAGATTAGTGCTATGTTTTCATGCAAGATTTACAGCAGAGCAACCTTGAAAAGTATAGAACCTCACATAGTGTTACAGTAATTCAAAGAGAGAATTACAAATAGGAGGTGCTATAATGAAGACCCTATCTTTTGCAACATAAAATGAAAGGTTCTGATATTTTAAGAACCTTTTAGAATCCTTAGTGCTGTAAATATATTTGTGTATGTTATTTGTACTGTGATTTACTGCAACTTCTTCACACTATTAAAAGCTTATCTTTTAGCCAACTATTGAAAAGTGACTTAATTGCCAGCAATTTGGGGCTGTACCAACATGCCGTGTAGATTAGCTCTGCACATCTGCTCTTCCTTCAGCCCTGCAGGTTCAGCCTGGCCAGAGCTCGGTGTTGTCTGGCTCAGATCACACAAAGGTTTTGTGGGTGTTGTGGTTTTAGTAGAAAGGAGGGGGCCATAAAGATGGTTCTTAAGAAAAGTTTCTGGAGTTCTTCACCATTTCCAGCAGAGCCAATCTCTGATGGCTCTGAAGATGATAGACATGTCACTGGCCATGTTTGAGCCAATTAGAAAAGTTAGTTACGCCTCTGTGATGACATATTTAAGGAAAAATCAAAACAAAATGCACACACACGCAGCTGCTTTTAGTTAGAGAAGGAGGAAGATGTGAGAACATGTGAAAGAAAACAACATGGAAGCACCAAGGTCAGTGGAAAAAGAGAGAGAAGAGGTGCCCCAGGCTCAAGAGCTGAGATTCCTCTGCAGGCCGTGGTGAGCCCATGGTGAGGCGAGGTGTCCCCCCTGCAGTCCATAAGGGTCCATGAGGGATGCAGAGCCACCCGCAGTCCGTGGGTGAGGTGCCAACATTGGAGCGGGAGATGTCGGAAGCCGCAGCAGCCATGGAAGAAGCCGCAGGAGCCACAGATGCCANTCCTTAGAAGACTGCATTTCATGGACAAGAAAAACCACGCCACAGAAGTTCACAGAGAACTGTCTTTCGTGGGAGGGACCCCACGGCAAAAGCAGAAGAAAAAACTCCTCTCCCTAAGCAAAAGAAGAAGATCTTAAAAACAGACTGACCTGAACCCCCACACCCTGTCCCCCTTGCACTGTTAGTGAGAAGGAGGGAGGGGTAGGGAGTAAAAAGAAGGGTGTCTTTTAAAGGTTTAGTTTATTTCTCATATCCTCCTTCTAACTCAAGTAGTAATAAATTTTCACTTTTTGCAACTTTTAAGCTGAACCTAGTTTGTCCTTAGAGCATTTTCTCCCGGTTCCTTATCTCAACTCATAAACCTCTGAGTTAATTCCCTTGATTTTTTTTCCCCTCTCCTTCCCTCATCTGCCCAGCTGTAGCAGAGGAGGGAACGAGTGAGTGGCTGCCGTAAGTGCCTGGCACTTAGCCAAGATCAAAAGCACGACAGTGGGGATGTTGGCTCCTTTGCTGAAGAACAGCTTGCCTGTATATCCCACTCAGCAGAAAGCCCTTCATCTTTCTGTCCCAAGCTCCCTGGGATCCTGCCTGCACGGGCTGATGCTGCCCCTGAATCGCTGGTCAGTGAGCGCTGCCTTGGGCTGTCTGGGGGGGCAGTGATCCACTGTGAGTCGGGGAGCAGACACTGCCTGCCATCCTGTGGGAAAAGCAGTGTGCAGCATATTCTTTCTGCCTGACATGTAGGGAGCAGCATGGCACACTGCTTCGAAGTGGACAGGATCTGTGTAAATAATTGTACTACTTACTGGGTCTTTAATTCTTTGAAAATCATGTTAATGCTATATGTGTCTTGCCATTTTGACATTCACAGCTTTCACATGCCTCTTCCTCAGCATACACACTTTAAAAACAGACATGTGCATTGGAAGACTGTATAGAAGGAGGAGAATATACGCTTTACATTTTGGGAACTGGTAATCTCTCTGTTTTAAAAGGCTTTGATAGCTACCTTTTAATTAAGGATGTGCCAACACCAATTTTCATCCCTATTTCACAAGAAGTATAGTTCTGTTCAAAGCTGTATTTTAGTGTCATGATATGGTTATCCCAACTACTTTTTAGAGCTAGGCTCTTTCTCTTCACACTGAAACCATGCAGAAATTTATGTTGAAATAGAAGGTACTGTGGATATGATTCACATTTGTCTGTTGTTATGTCCATTTCATCTTCATCTTTTGTGAATAGCATTTTGTATTTCCAATAAGTGATTTGACTTAACCACTGCCTTCCACAGAAGCTCACAGTTAAACTCTAAATGTTATTTACTTCCCTTTAATTATAAAAATACACCAGGTTAGTTTGTAATTAAAGATAATGATAATGTTGTTTGATACCTTGTGGGAAGAAGTTTAAATATTTCATGACCAATGAGTTCTAGAAAGGAGGGCAGCAAAAATAGCCGAAGGTTCTTTTTTCCCCCTCTCTCTTCTGGAACGGAGAACAAAGATAACAACCTCCAGCAAATTTGGTACGTAAACAAAATGCAGCAAGATGGTAAAAGTTGAAAACTCACTGGATGCAAGAGAAGAGAAGTAGCATGGAAAACCACACAGATGAGCTCACACAGATCTTGAGACCCACTTCCAAGAAATCACCACACCATGCCCAGCTATCTGCTTGTGTTCTCCCAATGGACACAGCAGGAACAGTGCACCAGGGACTTCTGTTCAGACCTACCTCTTAGAAGCATAGAATCATGGAATATCCTGAGCTGGAAGGGACCCACAAGGATCATTGAGTCCAGCTCCTAACCCTGCACAGGACAGCCCAAGAGTCACACCATGTGCCTGAGAGCATTGTACAAACACTTCTTGAACTCTGTCAGGCTGGTGCTGTGACCACTTCCCTGGGGAGCCTGTTCAGTGCCCAAACACCCCCTGGGTGAAGAATCTTTCCCTAATATCCAGCCTAAACCTCTCCTGACACAGTTTCTTTCGCTTGATCTCAGCTGTGCATTAAAATGGGTTATTAAAATGACAGCCTTGGCACAAAAGTCGCAAGACTTTGTTGTAGATCCCCCTCGAAGGACTCATCTTTTAAAGATGTGAAACAGACAGTTGGAGCTCCTAGTTTTGCTAAGCTACCACAGCAATATGCACTAGAAGTGCTTTGTCAGCACTCTTAAGCAGAATGGGGCACTGGTGAAAGATATCTTTGCATCCTCATGGTTAAAAAAAGTATCTACTATAGACAAATGTGTATGTGTGAAATAAACTGGAGTTTTGTCAAGCCTGAATATCTCTTGAAAAGATTGTTTTATGTATGATATTCAAGCATAATGAAATTTTCCTGCATCTCTGCTAGATTATCTTTTCACAGAAGGGAAGAAATAGTGAGAGTGAGGGCCGCTCTTTTGCGACCAATTATCACTATTTGAAAATTCAATATATCCTCCTACCATATAAATAAAAAATGTACCTTGGACATTCCTGTTGTTTCAAACTATGAAAGCTCCGCAATATAATCACTTGATGTACCTTTGGAAGTTTTAAATTCCAGCCCATAGAACACTTTATGGGGGAAGACTTTTCCTTACCTAGTTAGAGGAGGATAAACGGAACTGGTATTTTTAAATTTGTTGCTATTTCATCCCTTTCATGCTTCATCTGTGTATATATTAGTAATAATCTCATATGGAAGTTAATCCATCTCAAAGGAGTTCTTTTTACATGGGAAGTATGTTGATATATGTGGGAGACAACACAAAAATGAAAAAAAAGAAGCCCCTTAACTCAGCTGTAAAGAATGTATGTAAATCAGTCTGTTCTGGTTGTGTGTACTTTAAATGTCACTTGCTGAACTTGTGGGACAGATTGAAGACTGGATAACTTTCATTGAGTTTGAAAGACTTGATAATTTATTTTGTAAAAATTTTGTAAAATATGCTTTGTGAGACATTGAGAATCTTTAAAAATTGTGTTACAGTATTGCTATATCTACAGCTATTTTAGAAAGCAATAAAGTTTACAGCTGAGATCACACTTAAACTAATATTTGTAATATTGTCTGGCCTGATTTTTAAACATTTTTGACAGTTGTGGCTGGTCCTTTGTGAAGCTTTCTGGCAGATGAAGAGGAACTATTAGTCATAATTACCTACATTCTTAAAGTTTCCTGAATACAAGGAACAAGAAAAGTACAATTGCATGCTGAGTCTAGAGAGATTGGAGAAGGCAAAGGAACTTAAATAACACTTTCTCTGGCCAAAGCCTCTCCCTTGATGTGGGTTTGCCACAGCAGAATCAGCTAGAAAGGTTTTAAGTATTCTTATGAGGCTACGCCACAGCTCTGCCATCCTCAGTATAGGAAAATTTCAACCTAAGTAGTAACAAGTAAGTTACTACTACTGTAAGTAGCAACAACCCCTACTGTAAAAGTCCTTTCACAAACTAAAAGGGTCTTTAATGATCTAACGTGATGTTATGCACATGTTGCCATTGGGATGCGATATGTGTGGGTATGGTGAGATGACTTTCATTTAGCTAAAAGACTTTTTAATGTCTGTGTTGGCCTTAGATGGTGCAGCTGGTCAATGTTATCTGGCAGAGGTCCAAAGGACAAGCCCATCTCTTCCCTTTCTGGCAGTTGCAGAGAGCCTTATGTGTATCTCAGAGAACTGCTGTGATGGACGCAAGTGCCCTGAAATATCTGAAGGACACAGCTCACAAGGGCTTTCCATAACTGTCCAGCTGAGCGATTTCAGACCAAACAGAGGAGACTGCTGCAAGCTGACTTGCTGAGGGTAGGACTAGCTTTGATTGTCACAAGGTCTCCTGTGTAAAGTGTCAGAATTTGTATTTAATTCTTGTGGTGCATCCTCCAAATAATTACAAATACCTTGGTAACTGTTAATCACATTCAATGGTGCTGCTGCTGCAGTTCACGTAACAGTGGCAGCTATAGTGTCTGTAATGGGTTAAACCTATTTGAACCAGTAGCTTGAACGTTTCAGCTACTGTACTACACTATGCTGTACTACAGCTACACTGTTTAACAGTTGAAACAGAACAATTTCCCCTGTGCATGCTGCTGGATTAGAGCACTACTACATACTTTGACTTAGATTATTTTTTTCTGTGGAAGTTTGCACTTAGAATAGGCGTAAGCAGCTACCACAGCTTAGCTGATGAGACACAGCAACTTCTCTCTCAGCCTCTAGTGCAAGGACATCCTTCTTTCAACATAAGAGAAAAATGAACTTCTTTGGGTCAGCTGTCTGAAAGAATCAAAAGCATCTTACAGATGTTGGTCACTCTGCAGAACACTGGGGATGTAGAGGAGGATGTATCTTTTGATGACCACTACAACAGAAATACTGAAGCAACTCTAAAATAAGGAGCAGAAAGCCAAAACAGAATAAAGACTACTGTGGTGCAGCATGGAAGACAAAAATGTGGTAAAGAAATTTTCAGGTTAAGGGGTAACTGGTGCAGAATTTGCAGCTCTACTTCTCATTGCTTGAATCATGCTGTGCCAGGGAACCAAGACCTTGCCCATTTTTTGTATCAAGGAAATAACCAGATTTACTTAATAAATTTTTTACCTCCAAAAAAGTGCAACTGTCAAAATCAGCTAGTGGGTATGGCAATATATAAGCATTTAATGTTGATATGAAGTAGATTCCTTTTTTGATATCTGGAGATTATTTTCAGTACAATAGGGAGAAAGGGAATAAAGGAGCTCCCTTGCATGATGATGATTTTTTTTTTTTTTACAAATAACATAGAAGGTGGAGATATAAGGAGTTATATAAAGGATAATTAATTTCAAAAACTAGTTCTTAAATTTGCCCTAAGGTCCTTTTTGACCTTCTAACTTGAAAAAAATTCTAATATTTGAAAAATCAGTTACTTGCAAAAATAAAGAAAAGTTTTGGTAATCTGGACTTGTTTGATTTTGCTGGAGGACTTTTTTTTCCACATTTCCTCAAATCACACTGTGAAGTCTGCCACTGTCCTCACAATAATAGGACTGGTGAGTTTTCCTCAAGGAGTTCTTTTCTCTGACTTCTCACTATTCAAGGAGTGTAAATGGGTGATAACTAGAGCAAGCCCAAATTTTTAGTAATCTGACACTTCCTTTCTCATTGAATTGCTCTTCATATACCCTGATCTTATAAAAAGTCCTACTGAGGTGGCACAGCCCAAAGCCTCAAAAGATGCTTCAAAAGAAAACATGAATTCCTGTAACAGATCAAGGTGGAAAAAATCCCAGCACATAAAAATCCTCACAGAAATTCCTGAAAGCCACAAATTGACTTGTGTTTGACATCCTAACAGTTTCATAATCCATAGAAAAAGCAGTGGGTTCTGTCTAAGGTAGAATCTCTACACATTTTCATTAAATGTTGGGATTTTGTCTGGGGCTTCTTTTTTAAAAATGTGCTTGCTCAAGCTGAAGATACAGTATGCTGTAAATTCTGACTTAATTGTGATCCCTCAGTTTAATTTAGTCTTTCCTTTATTTTTCCCCAGGAAATGTATTAAAATATCTTAAAAATGCATTAAATTCTTACTTGGATTAAAAGCTTCTCTTCATAAGTGAGGGAGATAGAAAACAAAACAAAATAAAGATGCTTATGTTTATGACACAGGTGACATAACACTTTTTGGGACCGCAGGACTGCCCGGGAGTCTGCAGGGTGATATCCAGTGCGCGGTCAGACAGACGGCCATAGAAGAGCGGTTTTTCTCTGTCTATCTATATACCTAGTTATCAACTCCGCAGTATTGGAGCAGAGCGGTCAATGATAATAAAACGAGGTGGGAACAAAGAAGAGAGAACAGACTTTTCTAGCAGCAGCATCCAGAGTTATTGGGGGGATGCAGGCTACAAGAAAGACGTCGAGGCGGTGGTTACACGGAGTTTTAAGGGGAAGGGAAAGGAGTGGTCACAGGGGAAGGGTCCAGGGATTCTTCAAATCAGAGAATGATGAGGGGTTACCGTTCTCCAATGAGTTCTGGACAGAGGCGGAACATATTTGCATTATCCAATTAGTGTAACAGAACAGTAGAAGTTTCCAGCAACTGCTGAATAATAAAACAATCTGATGCATATTAAAATAACAGGGGTGGAACAGAATCTTTGACTGACAGGGCTAAAACGTGGCAGTTAGGGGATTTCCCCAAGCATGCTTTCTCCATCTCTCTCAGATTCGCNAGCATGCTTTCTCCATCTCTCTCAGATTCGCTATCCTGGGAAGAAAAGTCTACCCAAGTTATTTCTTTAGTTCTCATAGAGATAGCTGGCTGGGTCACTGCTGCAGTGACAAAATGTTATCATTGAACAAGAAACACAGATGCTGGAAAATAAAATACATAAGTGTTTTAAATGTAATTACTTTGAACATTTGAAAGTATTTAAGTTACAATAGGTGGAAAACAAAGGGAATGTTTTTTGTGGTTTTTTTTTTTTTGGTCCCCACATGTACTGGTTGAAGTAAATAGAACTATTCACTTTGCTAAAAAGAAATTTTTATTTATCTGCTTTAAATTGAAGACTTCCTATGGTAAGTTTTCACTTCAAAATATTATGTGTGCAGTGTGCTGAAGCATGTTTTCACATGTTTCCCAGTAAGTAGCTGCTCCTCTCAGTAGGAGGGCAAGATAGAAGATACCATGAGCAGAATTAGAGGGCTCTTCAATTAGTATGAAAAATCAGCCCTGTTCCCACGTTTTAAGTCTTGTACTTCCTGATGGATTTCAAAGTCTATTTTGTTCTGCCCACCCATAGAGTAACTTGAGCTCTTACTAGTTAGAATTTCTGAATATTACAATTGGTTTGTGTAATTTATGTTCTCTAAGTGCTGCTGTCTGTTAGCTGTCATTTGTCTGGCAGGAATCTGTAGCCACCTGCCATGGTGGAAAAACAGTGTTCTATAGTTTTATGCTATGCAGTCTTATCTAAACCAAAGATGTGTTATGGTTCTATCCTTTATCACTAAATTTCAATTTAGTATTCCAAGCCTCGTGCCAAAATAATTTCCTGAAACTTGTGTCTATCTTGATGCAGACAATTGTAGTTCTCTCTTTGACATGTAGCCTCTCTCTTTTGCATACACAATTTCGTAGGAGGTGGAAGTGTGTATAATCTGAGGTAGTTGTTTCATGCATACACCCACCTTTTAAGAATACGTTACATGCACACACAGATGCCCTAAGCTCAGAAGTCTTAAACAGGTTTTTCTGGGTTATCAGAATTCCCCAGGTTTCTCCTTCCCGTGGTAAAACTTATGTGATATACTCTTGGTTAAGAAACGGGTGTGAAAACCTCCTAGAAAGGTCTCTTAAGGGAAAGAATACTTTGTTTGCCATTCTATAAGCCCAGAGATTCCTTCTCGCACTGGGCAAATATCCCATATCCTCCTTGCTTCATTGGGAATTATGTCAGTCCCTACTGTTTGTGTTTATTCCAGGGTCTGACCGAGGGCTGACCCTAAGGTAGCTGCAGAAGTGTATGGCTAGCTCAAGGGTGGGAAGCAGTTTGAATGAACAGCATGGTGAAGAACAGATTATCCTGGTCTGAGCACCGTGCTGTCATCCTATGTTGCTATTGGGGTCCAAAGAAGTTATCTGTAAGCAAGAGGAGTTATCTCCATTCCACACGTCAGTCTGCAGTCTGGTGGTGCACTGTCCTCTGAGACATAAGGACATCCCAGCTCTGTGCAAAGGAGAGTGACCTCAGCTCTACCATAACTTTTTTGGGGAATGCTTCTTGGCCTGTGGAGAAAGCCCTGCGTGATTCCTAGTCCTGACTCTCACTGTGTAAACCCTGCCTTCTGCCACCTGTGACATGTTCTCCTGAGGGTGCCTGAGAGAGGGGTTGGTGGTGCACACATGCCCTCAAATGTCTCTTTTTCCAGAGGAGGCAGTGAGTGATTTGGGGGTGGAGTGATGAGGGCCACATGTGAGGAGTTCCCTGAAGGCACTGAGGTGGGCCAATAGTTTAGGCATTGTGGAAGATCATATTCATTTAATGAGATCTTGGCTAGTATGATATTCATAGTGGTTTCATTTCTCTTGCTCTTTCCCACCTTACCAAGGAGTAGTGATTAAGAACTACTTTTTGGTTGATTGCTTTTTAATTCTACTGCTTTAAGTGGTAAAACTGGATAAGATATACAAAATGCTGTAGACCGCTTGTGCTTTATGACTACTCAGCTCTCTGGAGTTGCACTAAGGCCAAAAGGATCAGGACCAAAAATTACTCTGGCCTTTGAAACCAGCTTTGTTTAAACACTTCCATATATCTCATAGCCTGGGGTGAGGAAGCTTGTAGCCTTTCAGCTGTGACTTGCAAGTGGTTCAGATGCAGTTCTCATGATAAGACTTTAGCACAAGGCTGCCAGCAGAGCTGCAGCTTCTGGCTGCAGGAGGAGTGAGCAAGCAGGAAGGTGGGGCAACCCAAAATAAGCAGGAAAGGCAACACCTAGCTTTGTGCTCTGCGCTTCCCCAGATGGCAGCAGGATAGATGAATTCCCACTGCACCACTCTCACCCTCATCCTCTGAAATATCGCTGGAGGTTCCTGTGTCCTTCAGATCTCAGGGTATATAGTATGTGCCATATGGCCTTTGATCCTGTGAAGGTTTTAAATATTTACTGGAGAAGGATGGTCACCCTGATGGCAAATCCTTAAAATACTTTCAGATAAAGAATTTAAAAGCTGTCTCCCCATGTCTTCTTTAAATGCACTACCAGCATGTCTTCCTTTTGATAATATTTTAATAACACCACCTTTCACCTTTTTTTCACTTCTGTAAGTCAATCCTGTGTAATGCTTTTCATTTGGTTCCATGGTTGACTGAAATAACAACTTTGATCAAAGGAAAATATCCTTGAGATATTTTGTGTGCAATTTTCTTAAAACTAACTTTTGTGACTTTGGGATGGTAAAACGTCATAATTGCCAGTTTATACACTGACAAATACACTTGTGCACATACAGATATGTGCATGCTTGCAGACAGATATCATGTGGCAAAATTTTGCTATCATTTGTTTCACTGCATACTTGTTGCATTGTTCTGTTTATTACAATTTCAGGAAGAAAAAGTTGTGTGGGGTTTGTTTTGTTTTTTTTTTAGTATTATTTATCTGTTAAAGAGATTTAGAAAAACATTAAGAAGATGTCCAGAAATTAATGTTATGATAGATGAGCATAACATTAATGGGTATGGAATGCAACCAGTTACACAAAGGACAGCTAAAGTATTTCCGAAGTAATAGAAGTATTGAAAAATAAAATAATTATTGTAGAACAAGAACACACTATTGATATAAAAATAGCAAAGAGACCCAGTTTGTTCTTACTGCCATGAAAATGGCAAATAAAATTTCCAATTAACACAAGAGTAATGTTGATAATAATGTCTTGAATTGGTGAACATTTCTAGGCAAGGATTCTCAAAAGATTTAAAAAAGAACAGGTCAGAATTATTATCATAGGAACAACAAAGGAGGACAAGATCACCTCATATCAAAAATATCCATTTGAAATCTTTTGGCAGATATTAAAAACAAGACCAGATGTGTAGATGTAGAGGAATTGTTATATCTATGCTGAGCCAGTAATTTATGAAGAGGATTTGTTGTGGAATTTACCCCTTACTGCAGAATAGCTGTCTCCATTTTGAGGGTGTGCCGACACTTGTGAAGCTACTGGAATTTACTGAAGTAATTATTCCAGAAGTTGGTAAATTTCCAGAGAAACTCTCAGCCCTAATTTTAAAATGTTTCTGGCCCAGAAGTTTGAGAAAGTATGTGGGTTTATTTGTATGGTTGTATGGAAATAGAGTTGCCTTCCTGAGGTCACAGAGAAAGCCAGAAGTAATAGAGTTGAGAGATGGGCTCTGCCCCTATACCAGGCTTGTTTAAACTTAAAACGGCAAGTCCACTGTGTAGTAAACATGAAATGTAGACTGAAAGATGAAATAAAAGCGACTCACTATCAGGTAGTGCAGAAGCAGCATTATAGAATGGATGCTTCATCATCAGACTAAAACTTGAAAGGGCTTGAAAATTTGAAAAATCTGAAGGGTCTTTGAAATTGTAGATTTCTGGAAATTTTCACTTATGTGCTGCAAAATTTTGGATCTTTCCTGAAAGAAAATAATTCCCAGCTTTCTGCAGAACACACTAAGGCTCCAAAAGAAGCTGCACATTATGCTTGAGGCCTTGTTAGGAAAATTGTCTTACTGGGTAAAAGTACACACACTTTCAACCCCAAGCTGCTACAGGTCTGTATAAGAACCTTATGTCCTACAAACACTCACACATGAATACCTCTTGGTAAAGGTGACACAGTCCTATAGGGGCAAACAGGTATGAGGAGAAACATTGCTCAATTCAACAGAGTGCCTCAGGATATAGAATTTATATTACATTGGCATCACATAGCTCCAGAAATATTAATAAATTCTCTTCCACCTCAGCAAAGTAAGTAGTTTGATTTTAAACATGTTCACATATGGGAGAAGTTATACTAAAAATGTTTAGTGTATTAAGGTGAGCAGTAGAGATTTACAAGTAGAATCAGTTCTGATCTGGGGGCTGGGGAATCTGCTCTCTCCAAGAAGAGTATTTGCATTCTCTATTTCCCAAGCTCAGCTCTTCTGTTTTGGG
This sequence comes from Pomatostomus ruficeps, assembly GCA_013400735.1. Taxonomy (NCBI): domain Eukaryota; kingdom Metazoa; phylum Chordata; class Aves; order Passeriformes; family Timaliidae; genus Pomatostomus; species Pomatostomus ruficeps. Next base: position 36,213 of record VYZT01002703.1, read on the forward strand.
GGTCTTTTTGTTTACTTTTTTTTTTTTTTTTAAACTAATAACTTTTGATCGTCAGGAAAACTAGCTATTTTGTACAACAGTGAATTATTTTTTTCACTTATTTTATTTTTTTTCAAAACCTGTGAATGAAGCATTCCAGTCTTTGTTTTAAGGGACTGGCTCATAGACATTGAAGTCTGGGGTAGTTCTTTTGCTGATTTCAGGAGACTTTGAGGATCTGTGATTAGTTTGTCTTAACTTGTTCCTGTCTATAATGTTTACAATTCATGGAAGTAGCAGAAAGTTACTGCTGGGGATATTTATGTTCTTGCTTCTAAATTTAATACTGCTTTGATGTACAGATATGAAAGAATGAAATCTAAAATATTCTACAGAGCACATTATGAGTGTGTGATATTTTTCAGTTCAGAAACTTACGATACACTATTTAAAGAGAATTTTGATATATTTCAAATGTCAAAGTTTCTAGAAGTTCCAAGGAGCTGTAGAAAAATGTGATTTATTTTCCACCCAGGATTATCTTAGTAGATGAAGATATATGGTGAGTAAACATCTGTAATGGACTCAGAATATGTGAAGTTCACTTCAAGTTCTTTTGGGGGAAGAAAGAACATTTAAAATAAAAAAAAATTCTTTAAATACTGAAACATACATACATATTTTAATATGCCTGTCAGGATGATTTCTGTGAAAGATAATGTAAAGATTATTCTCAGTGCTTTTATATGAAACTTTGTTCTGATATTGAGATGCTTGCAGAAGAAGTAAATTATGAAAAGGACAGATTGTAAATGTAGGATCATCTGTGTCTCAATACTTGAATGTACCATTACCTGCAATTAGTAAGAACAGTTTGATGCTACTAGCAGTAACACTTAAATTAATACACAGTGTCCTGATAAATGTTGCCTGTGATGTTTGTGTTCCTGTCTCAGTCTCCTAGGCAGAAAGTTTTCAAGACAATTGTCATCTGAACATGATGCTTTGTTGAAAAATAAAATTTCTTTCTTCAGATGAGAGAACAGTAGAATACAGACTAAAAATTCAAAACTGAAATACTGTCTGTGGCTTCAGTTGGTCACAGAACTTAAAGAAAAAAATATAGTTCCAAGGTCTCATGTCTACATGTCATGAAGGTGAAGGGCTGTAGTAATGACCAAAGTGCTCAAAAACTTGCCCCGGGGTGAGACTCGATGAATGTGTAAGTACCTATATCAAAACCAGAAACTCACCATGAAAAGGCTTTTTGAACTCTAAAACAAACTAGGCTTTAATAGCATCCAGTTGGTGCAAGATGAAGCAGATAAATGTAAACTACAAATAAAGCACACATTTTTAATAGAGATGTTAATTAAACTCTGGAACAGTTTATCATGGGTTGTGGTAGATTTACCATCACTGGAAGCATTTAAATCAAGTTCATATGTGTTTCTAGAGGTCTCCTCCAGTTGAGAGGGAAGTTAATTCAAGGCAGTCCTGTGGGGAGTATTATTCAGAGAGTTATGTTAGATGATCTCAGTCCTTTCTGGCCTGGCTAAATATTAATCTAACAAAACCCACTTTGTCTATGTAGAATGAGTAGAATTAGCTATAATCTGAAACAAATAGAGCACCACAAACTATTTCAGACCAAAAGTAGCCTCAGAGACAGAACATGAGCTGGGCAGGTGGATGGGGATCTTTACATCTTAACAAACAGTTAAAGATATAAAAGCAACCAGGGTAGTAAAAAAAGCCAAATAAATAACATGGAAATGGAAAACAGTAAAAAGTATTTATCTTCTGGAAAAAAACCAAAAGCAAACCACCCAACATATTTTCCTACATGCTTATATGAAATGAGGGGAAGGAAGAGGATAAATGGACATAGAAGATACAGAAAGATAGCGTGGTCAGGGATTATTTACGATATGTGGGAATGGAGAAAAAACCCAGCATATTTATGTGACTCACAGTTCCTCTGTCTGAGTAAAGTGAAAATTAATTGCACTAGTGTTGAAACACATGAAGTACCAAATGATACATGTCGGAGCAGCAGTGATCTTTTGCTCGGCACCAGTCCCTGATGTGTATAAACTGTTGCAAATGGTGTTTACAGAGGACTAACAGATAACAGTAACATGCTTTAAAAAGCTGCTAAAATTCCTGAACAGTTCCTTAAATGATCAACAAATATTTTTTAGGGCATATGTATTTGGCTAGACTGTAAGGTTATGCAACCCCTGCATTATCTTGTATGCCATCCATTTAAGTATGTGTTTTCCTGGGATTGTATTTTATTAGATTTTCTTCTTTATTGGGTGTAAATGGTAATGACCTTAGTCTAATTTGGAAGGTTGCTTCCTGGCGATTGTCATTAATGTAATGGTTTTCAGCCACAAGGATATACAGTCCTAGCACAGTAATGAAATCAGGCAGCCCAATCTGGTTCTAGAGTGTCTTTAACCAAATAGACTGTCAAAAATACCCCAAAAAACAGTACTCCAAAGTAGTGCAAAGGATCAAATTTCTTATAAAATTGGCTAATTCCTTGTTCTGTAAAAGAGCTGTGTAGAACTCTGGGCTATATTTGACACTCATGAAGGAGTGGGATTAGCCCATCTCACTGACACTAGGCTCGTGTGCTGGAATTCATGGCTACCATCCATGCTTCCCTCTGACCCCCCTGCTTCTGAGGGGGGTGGATTCATGTGGGGAAATAACTTTCAGCTTGTACCTTGGGACCTACCTGAGATGTCCCAAGGTAAAATGTGGATTGGGGGATCCCGTATTTGGAGTTTAGAAAGGATATCCTACTCCAACCCAAGCTTCTGTGAAAGAAGGTCACAGCAACACAGCTGTGGAGCTTGGAAATTCTTTTTCTAAGATAATTATTGGGTTTAAAAATTAATTTACAGGAAAGTTTTAAATGTGGCACCACTTAGAAAATCTTCAAAGCTGAATTTTAATCCAGGCTGTGGATCAAAGGCACTTCTGCTTTGCAAAGAAGAGCAAATTATGTCTCTGCATGACAGGCAGCCCTGCAGGCAGCAGCCCACTGCAGCAGGAAGCATAGTCCCAGGAGAAGACCAGGATGCCTCTTAACTAAGGATGGGTAGCTTTTTTTTTTGCCACAAGAGTCCCATGCAGCAGCAGTGGGCTGGAGCTCTGAGAGCGACCTGCAGCTCCGGCAGCTGCAGCATCTCTGCAAGGAGGTGTCATCTGGAGAGGCTTGTGGCTGCTTGCCACTGCAACTTTCTTCTTCATGCACCAGCCCTGCTCTGCCTCGGGGCATCTGCAGTTTCCTTCTCCTAAAGAAATCAGATGGGAGCCTGAGTGATATGCACCCAAACCAGGTCAATTCCTTTGGCCTTTACTTCAGCCTCTGTGTGTTAGCAGGCTGCACATGGTGCTCAAAACAGAGCTGTCAGAGGACCTCCATGGCATGAAGAAGGGTGTGCCCATTGGGACAGGGATCCCAAGGACATGGGACAGCCTGAGTAGCACCTCCCCTTGTGGTTTTGCTCTAACTCTTTAGAATTGGACTAGGACTGGAAAAGTGGCTGATACCCATTTTCTACACCTGTATCTCCTCTCCACCAAATGTGACCATTGTACAGCCTAGTTTTATACGCTTACAGATACACATCATCTCAAGATTGCACTTCAGGGAATGTTACAGACACAATGCACAAAACCTTTTTTGTTTATGGTTTTTATTTCGTTATTTATCATGGTGCCCCATTGTGCCTGCAGGTAATATCCCAGCAATTTATTCTCTCACAAAGATTGCATTTTTGGACACAGGAGTGCCAGTGATTCAGTGGTCATAACTTCTCTCAGTTATTCTTCCGGGACAGGAGCATAACTAGTAGCAAAACACAAGCAAAATGAGAGCGCAGAGCTTTCATCAGCTGAGGAGAGGACAATGTACTTATCTCAAAAGCTTAACTTGGGAGGCAAGTAGGGAAAGTGCACAAACGTTGATTCCTTTCAAAAATGTAGATTAAAGTTGACATCCAAAGGGTTAAGTATCATACAGCTAATTATTTCACTCTTGCAGCTGCTTCTGTTAAAGGTTGTCAGGGAAAAAGAAAATGTTCATTTAAAAACCTGTTTTCTTCATCCTTTGCTCTTTTGCTAGTTTTCATGGCATAATGAAGATATCATTTAAAGTCTGAGGTTTTAAAATTAAGTAATTTTAAAAGTCATAAACAACAAAAGTCAGACACTTTAAAACATGTGAAAACAGATGGCATTTTTATTTGCATCTCACTTAGTTTGATGTTTTTCCTCAGATGGGGCTGGGAAAAAATGCTTAAAGGACTTTTCTGCATTCTGGCAACAAACAAGGAAAAAAGAGTCCATGTGGTGGTGGGTGCAGGGGAAAGGAGGGCTAAAAGAAACAAAAAGAAAATTGAAAATTTGAAAGAGGGAAACCTGACTTCAATGTGAACTTTGATTCAGCAAATGCTGGCACAGATGCCAAGTTTCTTCTAATTCAGGGCTTCAGGACTGAGACTTTTATAGATGCATGGCTAAGCTTTTAAGGAGGATCATTTTTCCTACCTGGACTGGAGAGAAGAAGTTAACATTCAGTATATTTTTCATTACGCCTTATATTTTTCTCAATACACTTCATAGATTCTTTATTAATTACATCTTTCCTTTTCTTATAAGTTTATATACCATGGTGTCAGGAGTTACATCTGCATTAATTCACCAAGACATACCAAATTTACCTTCTTCAGTCACTCAAATTATAGGAATCTAATTATTGGATACATAACTTGGGGCAGTTTCCCAAAAGCATGATGAAAATATGTGAGCACTGTAAAAATAATAAATTGATTTCCTTTCAGAAAGTAAGCAAAGTACATTTCCTAGAGAAATCTGCATCAAGGCCACAGCAATTTATTTTTCCTGGCCTGAGCTTTCTCTAGCTTTCACAGATTTTGTCCTACAATATTATTTCTAACATATTAATAATAGCTATGAAATGATCTAGAAATCTGTGGCACGTGATTTGTTCCTGTCAATGATCAGCTTGATTTTGGTTAAAGTAATGCATGACATTCTAGCACATTCTAGCAAATGAACTTGGTTCCAGATGTCAAAGAAGGTTATTTTGCTGCATTATTTTATGTGCCCTTAAAATGATCAAGATATTTATCTTTATTTAAATGTGTAAATACCATTCTGGGAAAAAAATTCAGCTCCCTTTCACCACCTTGTTAACAAGTTATAAATGGTTTGAATGATGGCAGAACATGACAGATTGGAGAGAGTCATATAACATACAGAAATATCCATGTATCCAAGATGGAGATATAGCTCTCATTTTTTCTGCAGTTTCTGTTTCAGTTCAAAACAGTGAAATAAAAGGCTAAGGGCTAAAATTAGTCTTCACAGTGTTTGTGCTCTTTACTTTCTGTGTCCTAAACCCTGAGAGATGCTTGTAGTCATAACACAACATCTCATGTTAGAGTGGTACCTGAGTCCTCAAGTGCACAAACTGCAGCTTTATTTTTGTATCCTTTCATCCCACTCTTAACAGGCACCTGGTGGTATAGTCATAAAGCAATATAGGAAAAAAGAAAAATATGGAGAAAACAAACAAACAAATATTTTAGTGTATTTTCTAGGTTTGGCTCCCATTGCTTTCTTATGAAGCTCACATTGCCTCTATTTTCAATCAGTATTAAAGCACAATTTTAAGGTCCACAGCAAGTAAATCATGTGAAGATATCTGAGCTAGCTTTTTGTAGACATTACATTCAGTTTATAATTTATGATTTTCCTGCCCTTAAAGCAGGAGAGGCATCCATTCACCATTTCACCTCTGCTGACTCGTGAGATCAAAATTACATCGGCTTGTGCCAGCATTAGCCAAGTGAGCCCTGCAGGGATTCACCTGACTGCCCCAACTGCCTTCAACAATTTCTGGATGAGTGGAGCAGCTCCTTAATGTCCCTCCACTGAATAAAGACTGATGAAAGGCTCAGCCTCCTGCTTTCCAGCCACCCCACTTCTGCCCTCATCTTAGCCAGCCCTGCCCTTGTAGAGGATCTCACAAGCAATGGTTGTTCTCTTGCGAGGGCAAGTCTAAGCAGGCTAAATTTAGGTAGACAATCCGAAAGCTGCAAGTAGTTTCCCAAAGTGTCCTGCTCTGCTTCTCCAATGGTAGATGAAACAGTGAGTCTGGCTGAATACAACCAATCCATCTTTTAATCCTTTGGCTTGAAAGATGGGATAATCTAATGCAAAATTCTTATGCAATTCAAACAACTATTTTTTAATCAAAAGGCATCCATATACATTTCTGGTTGGAGCTGGTGGTGAGCAGACCTTGTAGCAGGGTGCTACATTCTCAGGCCCCTGGGATGACACTGGGACCTACTCTTCTCTCCCCATTTTCTACTGGTTCGTGTATTTGGCTACGCAGTCAGTGTGCTCTCCTGTAAATATCCCATTTGTAGATGCTTCAGACTCCACCTGTACTGTGGACAATTCAATATTTAATTTTGATTACGAATTTAATTTTTGCCCCATCACCTAGATGTTCATGTGGCCTCACTCCACAGCAGTGCTCCGAACAATTAACTCATCTGTGGAGTTTGACATTGCTGGGCATTAAAATGACATAGTCATGGCAGAAGTGCTGCAGATTCTAAACATTATCCTGTAAATACCGTATTATAGACAGTCTTGCATAGCTGAGTTCGTGTCCTTGACAATATGTTTCAGTGAAGTAAATTATTAATATTGGTTTGTCCCACACTGGAAAAAAGTTCTTCTCATAATTTTGGCCTCCTTTTATATCAAGCAGAGGGGCTGTGTATTAATCACAGTAATAAAACCATAAACTCAAAATCTAACACTGTCATTAGACATATACTTTTTGATTTTATATTATATTTTTCAAAGTAACTCTATCTACAAATTTTAAAGCCCGAGGGCTGAATCACAATATTAAGTGTCTAGTTTCATAGATAAGTGCTTAGGAAAGATTAAAATCAATTATGCTATTGTAAAGTTTTAAAGTTCAGAGGGATTGAGATCTGTAAAAAAATGTTCAGATATAATCTCAAGGCAAAAAATTAGGCACTTATGCCTTCATTTAAAAATCTGCTTCATAATCAAAAGCTATTTCATTCCATCAGTCTTAGCTTTGGACCCAGCACTGTTGTATATTAACAGGGGATTTGACAAACCTCCGTCATGCTGAATTGCAGCAACCTCATAGCTGAACTGGCATTGCAGCAGACACTTTTTACGTCCATTTAGTTAGCTTAATCCATGAAGAGATTGAAATATTGTTTCATAAAACCTCCTGATGACTTTTTTAGTTTGTTTTTTTGTTTTGTAGGCTTCTGCTCCTGTGAGTGCAGTTACTGAAGTCTAAGGAATGATGTGTCAGGAGAAGATAAATCACAAATATCCCTGCAGCAGTGTTAGAGACACAGCACAGAGAGTTTAGGGGAAAGAAGCCTGTGGTACAGCATTTGCAGACTTAGACCTTCATGTCTTGCTGTCAGGCAAATTGCATAGCTGTGGGGATCCCTGACTTCACAGCAACACATCCCCCAAAGTCACTGCTGGAGGCTGTAGCATTATGCACAAACCTAAGCAGTAGGAGCTGAGACCTTTCTCCTAAGAGTCTGAGCTACTTTGAATAGAAAATCCTGCAGCCCCTTTTTCTACAATCTTTTAATCTAGGACAAGATGATATATACAGCCATCTGTGCCAGAGCTGAATTTCATCCATAGAGACTAAAGAAAGAAATAATGGTTTGCAGGTTTATATTCATATTCATCATGAGAGAATTTGGTTTAATGAAAAAGAAAAAAGCTAGGCTTTATCTGAGAGCTAGTGATGTTAAATTTATTGGAAAAATAGTTCTGAGGGTCTGGGAAGGACTGTATCTGCATATATATGGAGAGCAGAAAAATACAGACCTTTGTGCTCTGTCTGCATGGGCAGGTGTGGGCCCTTGCATTTTGAACCTGCCAGACAAGGGCCAGCTCAGGACTGACATTCATGCAAACATGCTAGTGTAGTATGAGATACTTAATACTTCTCAGAAAAAAATTATTCCCTTAAACTCAGGACTCTTGTTAATACAGATGCCTCAAAGGTCTGCCAGGCTTGGGAGATGGGTTTGGCAGATGTACAACCATTGGTAGCAGAGTACACAGACATGCCCACAAGCCTCTGTGCAGCTATAGGAAGAGTGGCGAACTTGGCTTTCTTTTGATTTTTTGCATAGCTACTTTTATTTTAAATTTTATTCCAGCCCGTTTATTGTTAGAGCTGTATGCCTAGACCAGGATGCTCCCAGCCCTATGGATGCTGGGAAGTGTGCCACCAAGAGGCAGAGAGACCCTTCAGCAGCTCGACAGCCAGGTTGTCTGCATGGTTTGAGGGTGCTCAAAGAGGTGCCTATTGCTGAGCAGAGCATGTGCTGCAGAGCCCAGCACCCTTTAATCTTTCCTTCCCCAGAACCAGCTGGAGTGAAGTCATAAGTAAAAGAGATTTTCCTGGGAATAAAGGCAAAATTTAGATGGTAAACTTGTCAGGGCATACTCATCTGTTGTTCATTTTATGTGAGTACACTTTGCATGGAGTATACTTTGCTTCTGCGTTTGCAAAGTAGCACTTAAGAGAGTTTATAATTAATAACAGTAAATTATTCTACATTTTCTTATCAGATAATATGAGATCAAGTAGCTGTCAAGACATGTTGGGCAGATATATACAAAACCAATGATATCTGAAGATCCACAACAAAAAGGGAAAATTTGGAAAGTCTTCAGTCAGCACAAAACAGCTGCGAATTTTGCTTAGGATGAAATAATGAACCCATCTAAGGGTCTCTCTCTGAGAACAATGTTGTCGAGTATTCTTGTCAGAAGTTGTATTTGGCTTCTCACCTTGATGTGTTCCCAAAAAGGGAATTGGAACAAGCACCTCAGAATGGGTAAGCCTAGGTAACATTAGGGTGTAATGAATAAATAAACAAAAAAGTGGCCTTATATGCAGCTGATTTGCAAAACCAAGACACTTGAGATGCTGCTGAAGTTGCTTTGGTATTGCTTACCTAAATGTCTTCAGTCATATTTATATTCAAATTTTACACTAGATGATATGATGTGCAAGATAAATCTCCAATTTAAAATCAGCCAATGCCCTTAAGGCCATGTTACAAACACTTCCATTTGTATAGCATTTGATTAACTATTATATTGCTCTTGTTTCACAGTTTAGATTTCTGTAATGAAAATGAGTGGCTGTACTGGCAACTAACAATACAGGAATTAGTGAGGAAAAACAGGACTAGTTTAGGTGCAAACTCACTGAAACAGAGGCTGTCCTGATTTTGGCTGAGATAGAGTTTATTTAGGATTCAATCCTTTCTGTTTATTTGAGGCTATTTCTGTGCACAAACAGAGTTAATGTCTTCTTCACAAATGCAACTGTTTAAGGAAGTACATATTTAATTACATAAAGACGGATTTGCCGTAAATTTTTTTTGAGACAATTGTGTCATCTTTCATGAGAATGACTTTTTACTTGAAAGTTGTAACCCTTTGTTGTAAAAATCATTAGCATGATGTAGCAATTGTGATATTCTACTTCTTCACTGCTGTAAGAATGCTGTAAGAACTTTTGAGCAAAACTGATAATTTGGAAGTATTTACTTATCTTGCCAAACTTACTGGTTGAAGGCACATTCATGAGCCGTGCATTAGGGACCTCAGTATAATATGGATGCTGCATGTTAGCTGAAAGCCATAGCTATGGGATGTTCATATAGAGAAGGATGAAAAATTGTCACACAACTTTGTGGGTGTGTGTGCATGCACATGTGTGTGTAGCAGCCTGACACCCACACTTACATCTTCTTTTATATGTGTATCATAGCTTCAGCTGTAATAAAGCCCTTCTGAAGGTGGAGCCAAAGGAGTTTGGCTAGAAAAATATTGGTAGAAAAGACTTTATACTTTAGATGGTCACAGAGTCTTCCTGTTTACAGAACTAAAACTCACCATTTTTTGTTCTTTTTCCTTCTGGCCTAGAAAGTACTGAGCTTTACAAATATTATTCATATATTCACTGGGAGGCTACTACCTGTTCAAACAATCAGGGCTCCTGTATTCGAAAGTGTACTGAGATGTGTTGTCTAAATACATAAACTTCAATTAGCATTGTGAAATGTGTGGCAGGCCAAGTTAATCAATAATTTAATTACCAGTGACCCATTTTGTTTACTTCTAGTTGAAAGGGAATTTCTGCATTCTTGCATAAGTTATCATTTATCCAGTTTTTCACAGATGAATTCAGATTATGTTTTTCCTGCCTTCAGGATGAGATGAATTTAATCCAATGTTATAAATGAAAAACAGGTGTCCAAATGCACACTTTTGGTGACAGCTTGCATTTCATTTATTTACCTAGAATAATGCCCAACAAAATTTGCTGCCAAAGGTTTAAATTACCTTCACTTACGGTGAGCGTGGCTATGGATGCAATCTCTGCAGTGACTGTTAGCAATGATTTTTGAAAAGTTGCAAGCCCTTGTGAGAAGGCCAATGTTCACATGTTGTAGTTATTATTATTACTCATTTTTATTGAGAAGGAAGCTGGCTGAAGTTACAGAAATAAAACAGTTTTAAAGTGAAGCAGAACTTTTCATTTGTCTCTAAAAATAGGTCATCTTTCAGAATGGAATTTGAAACTGCCAGTTTTTGTGCTTTTGAATTCCCACAGTTATTCCTGTTGGATTTCTCTTCATACAATTTTAATATGAACCCTTTGAAATTGGATGCTGGCTGAAGCATTTCTTTGGCTTGAAAGTCTGCTTTTCACTTGCAGTTGCTTTAGTTAAAAAAAGAAAAGCTGGATGAGAACAGGTGGTGTGACATACTTCTTTTTATAAGCATTCTGCATTTATGTGGTGCGTGGCATCACCACAGTCAGGTTGTAGCAGGGAAGCATGCATTACATAGCCTTGAGAGATCAAACCTCAATTTAATCTGCCTTTTTGATTTCTCATAGTGTGAAGTATGATGTGCTCTATATAGATGCTCTAACACTTTGCATCAAATTATTGTACATGTATTAATTATAATACTGGCTAGAGATCTAAACAGAAATGAGGGTGTGCATGTCTTAACTCTCCACAAGGAACTCAGGAGACTATTCTTACCCCCAACAGCAAGCAATATGGACAGCACTGTTTTACCTCCACTATGCAGATGAGAAACCTATGTGCAGGAAAACGTAAATTATTGTCCCAGAAGCATTAAGCCTATGTCTAGACACCATAACCTGGGAAACATCTGAATTTCTGACTCAGAGTGTGCACAAAGGCCATGTCTGGATCAGATTTTGTGGTGAACCCATGTGCATGCCAGCCATCTCACCTCAGATACCTGGATTTCATAGGAAGAACATCTGGGGATGTGAGCCAGGCTAAAGCTACAGTGAACTCTAAGAGGTGCCTGGCTTGGCCAGTCAGGGAGCTGGATGCAGATGATGGAGCACACTAGCAGGTAGTTGTGTTGCAGGCAGAGCCACAAAAATGAAAAATAAAACCCTCTAACCTTTACAAAGGCAACTCCAGTGCTTAGGTGCAAACTTGTCCTCTACGGGCCCAAACTTTAACACAATTAAAATGTTTAAATGGTTCTCAGTGTGTGGGTGCAGTTTTAAATAGGGTGATGGGGAAATGGTTGGGATATTTCCACTATTGTCCAGAGCCATTTGCAGGATTCTGGGAACAACACTTCTGTGCAGCCCCACTTTTCAATACACAGAGGCACAGAGCAGATTCGTTAGGCATTTTCAAATGTGTGATGCTTACTTAAAAAAACAAAATGTCTGCTGCATCACAGGTGGGTTACTGGTGAACTTCTAGATGTGTTAAAACTTTTTGAATGCATTAAAGATGAAAATGAAGTGGCACTTCAAACTGAGAATCCTGCCTCTGGGCAGTGTCTAGTGCTACAGTAGCAGTGACCATTTAAGGACATAAGTAAAATGAAGTATATGAATAGAGGTAATATGGTCTATATTATCCAAGTATGGTATTTATTACCTCTTCCTAAAAACACTGTCTTTATGTATTTATTTCTGATCTATCCTACTCTCAGCACAAAGGTCTGTAAGCATTTCTGAAAGTTTTTATGATAAAGCTACTGCCTAATGTAGAATATTTTATGAAAAGTCTTGTGAGCATTTGAAGACAAAGCTTTACTGCTATTTGCACCTCAGACTTCAATATAGCTGTAGGATTTATGCCTACTCAACTAATAAGATCTTCAGAGAGCACATTTGTTTAATTTAAAATTGTGCCTCAAAATGTGCAAATTCACAGATGTTAATGATTATGCACATATTTTCCCTTGTTGCTTCAAAGACAGCAAAGGCCAAATTCAGCTGTAATTTGTACTGCAGTGACGAGATTTGAATTAATATCAATCACATGAAAAAAACATATTCAGGGACTTGGGAGTTTTTTGCAGATAATGGGGCATGTCTAGAAACGTTTGTTTTGGAGAAGTCCTACACTTCAGCTCGTAAAGCAGCAGGAGGGTCACTCCCTAATGTAAAATCAAAGTTGTGCAGAAGGTGAAGAGAAAGGACAGAAGGCACCTTCTGCACCCCATGGCAGCTACGGCATCTAGACACCACTGTTTTCATATTATGGAAGAGAAGAAAAAACAAAGAGGAAATGAAGTGATGGGTGAAAAATATGACACCCAAGAGCAACTGCAGTCATGATAATTGTGTAGCACACACTCTGCTACTGAGACTTTAGTCATGCCCTCTGTATCTCTTTACATATTTCATGTGCTTTCATGCATGAATTTTTGCTTATATATACATTTTATATAATATAGTTTCCCCATTTCTATAGTAATTCTGGTATCAACCGTCATGAAGTAAGACATTGAAATATGAAAAAAATATGAAAAAGCTCTTCTATACAAATACATGTGATCATAAATAGTTTAATAACAACTAGAAATGTGTGCCCTAAGAAGAAGGTTTTCATATGTTTTCTTTCTTCAAAGCTGATCCAAACATATGGGTTTGTTCAAGTTCTTTCTACACAATTGCTAAGACTTTTAGAACAGACTAGGCTTCAAAACCCCAATTTGTGTTTGTATATAAGCCCTCTCTTGTGCTTTCCATTCACATTAGAAATATCCACTAAACACAAATTTCAGAAATTTAAGTGTTTAAGTCCAAAGCTGGAAGACTCAAGGCAACTGCTTCTGAAATTCATGCTCTGATCTCTGCAGCAGCCCCTTTTAAGGATCAGATTATATTTTCTCTGAGTGGAATATAATGCCTGTAGGAATACACATGCACACAAATATTTTTCCTGTCTCTTTGATATCTAAACAAAAAGCTGGTGCCATGACTGAAGGCACTACTATAAGGCATCAACCTGGCATTTTGTAAAGCTTCTAACTTACTGCGTGACTGAGCCCCAACACAAGTCCATGTGACCAGTGTGCCAGTGCCTTTGGGAAGGGCACTCCTCACCCACTCGTCTGTGGTGACAGTTCCACGGTGAGCTTGACTCCTGGTTCACCACACAGTAGCTTTGCAGTGATGGCCACTGTCCAAATGCCTGATATATGTAGCATCAGAAAGTAATTCACGTTCTTTCAGCTTGTGTCTTTGGTCTGGAAATTTATTCCTCTCTTCAGTCACTCCCTAATGACAGGATAACATTTTTCCCTTCTAATCAGCCACTTACAACGTTACTTCTTTTCCCCCTGGGTCATCCAGTGCTAAAGCTTAAGCGTTTATGACTAGTGCATGCAAACATACACACTATGCTTTGTGTGCTGCAGTACCTCTCTGAGGTTTGTACTGAGGCACTGCACATTCTGACACAGCCTCATTCCCCAGTTTCGCTTGGTAACAGTGCTATAGACTTACTGAACATTTTTTATCTGGGAATTAAGCAAGACATTTAGGGAGCTTAGGTAAACAAATGTTTAAGTCTACTGGACTGTATTCTTACAGTGTCCTAATCATAAGTCACTTACAGAATTTTCAGGCTGTAACTGAACAGGGCATTTTGTCAAGATAAGGCACTGTCTAATTTTTACTCAAGCTAAAGTTGTTCCCCTGACTCAGCAATGATCCTGAATTACCTGTCATATTTCCAAACTCAGTTTGATGGAGAAAGAATGCAACAGGCACCTGGATACATCACTGTAGTTTGTGTAAACAGGCTTTAAGAGGCTTGGGCTCTTCATGGCTTTGACATCTGCCTAAATGTAGCTCATGGTAGGACTGGGCCCAAAATGATCTGTTTCTTATATAGGGCAGGATCACTGCAGGCAAAGGAAGCTGAAGAACCAGATTTTTAGACACTACAAAGAGCATTATTGTGTGAACACTCTGAGGGTATTGAAGGGAGAGGTCCAATCCCGTATGGCATTTTTACAGGTGCATAGTTTCAAACATGAGAATAATCATACTGATGTCAACTAATTGCTTACAAACTTAAAATTAAATGCATGCTTTGTTGGATTAAGGCTAGAGCACAATCTCAACAGATTTAGCCCCTGGTTCTTTCTAATTGTACAACTAGGCCAATCTGTTCCTCGCTGTTACCTTTTGCAATAGCAATGAATTTGCAATGAGTTGGTCTCTCTCATGATTTTTAATTAATTTTTTTAAAAAAGGAGTGACAACCATTGAGATACAGCATTGACCAAACCTAACAGGATGGCTAATTTGCTGCTGCCTGCACCTGCCTTTCATGTTGATGGATATTACAGAGATATGTGTCACTTTCACTACCACGGACCTTTATTCATATTCAAAATTCAGCAGGAGCACACCCCTGCCTGAAGTAATTTCAATGCCTACCAAAATGCAGCTCCAAATATGATTCAGTGACAAGTGGTCTGTGAAAAGGCTTAGTGCACATTCATTTGCTAGGGGCCCTCGCTGGCACCAAAATCTTTGCACATCCATCATAATTTTAAAAATAGTTTTGGAGAGAAGAGACAATAATTGGGTTTATTTGAGGGTTTACCAGAGACAAAATATTTTTCTAAATTATTCCAAATATTTAGTCAATGTCTTTTTTTTCTCCTAGTTCTAGTTTTATTGGTTTGTTTTGTTCTTTTTTCTAACTTATTCTATTAAAACATATGTAACTCCAGTCTTTCAAACACAGGCACATATAACTGCAAAGATGAGACTATGAGGTAGGAGTCTGCAAATACCATTATTTAAAATACCTTCTCACATAACCGCAAACACCATTACACTCTTCGGTGGATAAGCTACGAGCAGACTCTGCTCTCTGCTGGATCTTACCGTTCCTGTTCATATTCGCAATTCAGATACATCCGTTGTGAGGGGCGAAAAAAACCCCTAAATAAATTTCATAGCCAGGTCTTTCATTTTAGGCACCCGAGTCTGACGAAGTGGCTCTCAAGATGACAGCACTGCTGTGACCGACGCCGCGCCAGGCTCCCTCCGCAGGCTCCCCCTCCCTCAGCCCGGCTGGTGGGGCTGGGGGGACCTCTCGTGGTGGCAGTGCAGGGAGTAGCCCCCGGTTCCTCCACTCCCGGACACCCACTGCAAAGCTGCGTTCACCAGGGAAGCCGGCTGGAAGTGAAAAAGGGAATACAAGTGCAAATTAACAAGAAAACACGAAACGACGCTGCGACTGCAAGACACTGAGGTGCTGGAGTGTGTCCAAAGCAAAGCAGCAAAAGTGGTGCAGTGTCTGGAACACAGTTCCCATGAGGAGCAGCTGAGGGAGCTGGGGGTGTTCTGCCTGGAGAAAAGAAGGCTCATGGGGACTTTCTTGCTCCCTACAACTGCCTGAAAGGAGGTTGTAGCCAGGTGGGGGTTGGTCTCTTCTCCGAAGTAACAAATGATGGCATGAGAGGAAATGGCCTCAAATTGTGTCAGGGAAGGTTTAGTTTGGATAGTAGGAAAAATTTCTTCAGGCTTCACCCTTTGGTGGTCATGCATTGAAAGAGACCGGCCAGAGATGTGGTGAAATCACCATCCCTAGAAGTGTTCAAAAATTTGTGGATGTGGCACTTAGGAACATGGCTTTTTGGTGGATTTGTCAGTGTTCAGCTAAAGTTTGGAGCTAATGATTTTTTTCAATCTAATGATTCTATGATCCTATGATTATAGAACCATAGAATGGTTTGGGTTGGAATGTACCTTAATGTTCATCTCATTCCAAACCCTCTGTCATGAGGAGGGACAGGCTGGTCAAAACCTCATCCAACCTGGCCTTGAACATTTCCAGGGACGGGCAACAACTTCTCTGTGAAACCTGTTCCACTGCCTCACCAGTGGAAGAATTTCTCCCTAACCCTAATCTAGATCCACTCTCTTTCAATTTAAAACCATTAACTCTTGTCCTGTCCGTACACTCCCTGATAAACAGTCCCTCCTTTTCTTTGCTGTAGGCTCCCTTTAGGTGCTTGAAGGCTGCTCTAAGGTCTACCCAGAGGCTTCTCTTCTCTAGACTGAACAACCCCAGCTCTCTCAACCTGTCTTCACAGGAGAGGTGCTCCAGCCCTCTGATCATCTTCATGGCCTGCCTCTGGACTTGCTCCAATGGGTCCACATCCTTCTCATATTAGAGGCCACAGACCTGGACACAGAACTTAAAGTGGGATCTTATGAGAGAGGAGTAGAAGAGCAGAATCATCTCCTGCCACACTTCTGATGTAGCCCAGGGTATGACTGGTTTTCTGTGACTATGATTCTATGTCTATGTCCTGGTTTCAAAGACGGGTA
>VYZT01002704.1:0-16352 GCA_013400735.1 Pomatostomus ruficeps
GATGCAGACCAGGATATGGTTGGCTTTCTGTATTAAAAGAGACCATTGCTGGCTCATATCCATTTTTTCATTCCCCAGCACCATCAAGTCCTTCTCTGCAGGGCTTCTCTCAATCCCTTTTTCTCCTAGACTCTATTGATTGTGGTGATTACCCCACCCTCATGCAGGACCTTTCACTTGACCTTAGGGAACCCCATGAGGTTCAAATGAGCCTGTCAAGGTCCACCTGGATGGCATCATTGTCCTCGAGCATATCAATACTTTGGACAAAGGAAAGGTGATAAATATGTACAACCTGAGAAAAAGAAATAACTTGTGTCCATGCTGTATTTTTTATGGATTGTCATAACAATTTAGACAATAGTCCTGAAATGTTATTCATTAAAAATTAAGTTTTATTTTTTCACCTCTATTCATATTGTTGAAACACATGTAGCACAGATGTTGCTACCATCACAGTATGTTTTACATGGTTATGTATTTTATGAAATTAAATTGTCAGAAAAAGATAATGTCATGGAAGTAACCAGATACAGTGTATCAAATGGTATACATTCACTTGAGTCTCCTTTCCTTTTTAGTAAGTACTTTGACATGTAAGCTCACTGAATCTGTGGCTATTTATCTTCTGATTTGGAAAACAGTATTTGTTTCCCCTGATCTTTTTGGAAAGACTTTTATTATTTAATTAAAAGGAATGAAATGAGGAATTATTCTACAAAGCTGTAAAATGTAGTGAAGCATTCAATACTGTATTTTGGACTATGTTGAAAAGTAACTCTCCCATATTCTCACAGTTTATAAAAAATATTTTGTAGCATCCTTTTTTAATACAGGAAATCAAGTAGGTATATGAGACCAGAAATTAGCTGACTTGTGAAATGAAAACTTCCTGGGGACAAAACTGCTTGTGGTCTTGTCTGTGGTTTGGAGTAGAATATCAACATTATGTAAAATTTTGACACTGCTTTCAACTCAGGACTTAAATGTAAAACAGTGGATCTCTGGGTCACAGTGTTGAGGTCAGGGTACAGTAATTGCAAAAAAGGCTAAAAATAACAAGGGTGCTTTGATCTATGCAAAAACAGAAGCGTCCTTATGTCTCAAAACTGCTTTATACATTTCTCAAAATGCCCGCTGAGCAGCCAGAGTAGACGGCAGGATGCACCATCCTGTCTAGAAATCTTTAACTGTACAAAATCTTGATGGACTAGTACCTTACACTGACTACAGCAGAATAGTAAAAAACTAACTTAATAGGACATTATAAATGCCTGGAGGACGGTACTGTTTTGGAGGTGGATATTTTCTCTTGGTTTTGAATAAAAGAGTTGTTCAGAAATGTTTCTAACCAGCTGATTTCTTGTCACAAAGTGGACCTGTTTGGGGTCCTTTTGTATTTTTTCTCATTGGCTCCATCTGGAATCTGCTTTCCAGTAAAACCTGTAGAAAGTTTTATTTGAAAGAGGGTGAAAAACAGAAAAGAAGAACCACTCTTCAATTACAAATTATAGTAATAACTTTATATAGAAGCTATCATCTTCTCAATGTCTACAACTCAAAGTTCTTAATTTTCTTTTTATTAAAAGATACTGTACAAGTTTATTATCAGCACTAGAAAAATATTTTTTATGACAGCAGAGGATCTTTATGATCATCTGGTTGCTCTTTGTAACACAAAGTATGGTATTTTATTTGAAAATTTTTGCTTTGAACTTGGAACTTTGTAATTGAGTGAGAACATAGATCTTAAAAATATTTAATATAAAAGTTTTAAGGTTATAGATTATCATCTCCTCCATTTGCAGGTTATTTCAGTGATTAGTTTTCTAACTAACTACAACATTGTAGGCAGGTTTCTTTTAAAATTATCACTTGGTAGCTAGTTTTAATTTGCCTAGTTCTTGCTTTATTTACTTCTGCAGTTCATTATCCTTTTGTCTTCCATATCAAAAATTCTACCATCAGAAACCTTCTCTCCTGTATGTACTTACAAAATGATCAAGCCTACCTTGCAACTTCTCTTTGAAAAGCTAAACAAATTGAGCTAATGTAACTAATGTGAAGCTGGCTCTCAAGACCATGATGTACTCTATTGCTGAGTTTTGAATTATGTCCAGGCATATAACATAATTTTAATTAGATGGTATTTTTTAAAACTGGACTCAGTGTTTTATCCTATAGAAGTTGTGGCACATCATTCACTACTTTTCTCTAGTCTTCCAGAGATCTAAAATACTGCTACTGTCTTTTTTGGATATCACATTATAAAATTGATATATTAGTGCATCATGTCAGGCCTGAGACTCATATTTGCTTTGTCCATATTGTTAGTGATTAAAACTTGTTGAAAGAAGGAAAGTATCCTTGAATACAGCCAACTCTTACACAGCTTACTGCTGGTAAGGTGTCCAGCAGGATGGTGAAGATACAGAAAATGGGACAAACCATGACTTTATACCTATACAAGAAGTATGTATATGAGGTCCTTGGCCACTCAGTGTGGAGAAAAACCAGAGCAGTTTGAACAACCACTGATGGAATCCTGGTCCTGACACTTAAGCCTGTTGATCAGATGAGTCTGAACTCTCACCTTGGACATCAGCCAAACTTTTCAGGTAGACCTGAAACACAGCACATCTTGCATTTCAGAGAAGCACAGGCATCTATAACTATTCTGAAGTCACATTTTCCCATATGTTACACATTCAGAAACTAGGATGTTTAGAAAATATCGAACTCACAATGGAATTTCCTGAATTAGTGTTTGGAAATGACTGTGCAGATTGCATCTTTTTCGTTTTAATCTGGACAAAGCCACTCACAGAGTCACAGTAACCCCTTTTGTTCTACAGTCCAAAAGCTGGTATCATTTTATTAACAACAACAACAACAACAAAATCATTATATAAGCAATGTTAATGCTGAACAGTGATAAAAAATGTGCAAAGTTTGAGTAGGTAGGGCTGAATACCTGGGAAAAGCACAGTGCCCCACACATTTTTTGTGTTCATGCCTTTACCCACTGTGCAATAATGTGAACAACAAAGAAGTTACTTCAGTATGAAAAAAAAATTGCTCATGTGCTCTGCAGTGCCATCTACAGTATTTTGGTCACAAGTGAACCACTTAACAGAAAATAATGCACGTTGTTCTATAAAGGAAAAGTAAAGTTGGAAGTGTGAATATATCAGTATTAAACAAACATTAGAGAACCAAACTACATGTTAGCAAGGGACTTGCTAGATTAAAACTCTATTTCCAAAGTCTTTTCATCTTTTATTTAAACATAAAATTTTATCAGAAAGGGTTTGAATTGTTTAATAACTTCCGAACAGAATCAGCAAATTTTAACTCCTATCATACTAAGAAAAGTGACAAAATGTCATTTTACAGAGATATAGCATCATCATGAAAATAAGAAGCATATGCATTACAGCTTTTAAAACAAACCTATTTAGGTTGTCTTTGCCTCCTGTCTTCGCCTCCTGTCTTCAGTCCGTAACTTTTTACTGTTACATTTTTCTATTTTTCTCCATGCCTAGAAATGTAAAATAATACACAGAAATAAGTTCTGTCTCATGTTTCCATGAACTTTAAAAAAAAATCTTAAAGAAGTAGCTTTTAGGAATTGGCAGCATTGTTCCAAATGTTGAGAAAAGATAACTTTTCATGTTATTAACTAAAATTTCATTATATTTTGATTTAAATAATATGATACTTGACCTCATATGAACTCCATTTTTCCTATAGTTTGGGAGTAATTCTTCATTTAGAAAAAATTTTAATTTTATGATTTGGTAACTATAGATCTTGTGAGATAATTTTTTTCCTCTTAAACTCCTGATCTTTACATTCTCTACAAAGAGTGTTCCATACAGTGTATATGGAGATGAAAAGTTTTTATTTATTAAACTAGATTTAACTAGTCTCTAGAAAATTTATTACTGAACAAAGTAAGCAGTGGTGAACATTTTTAATTAGAAGCTGGTTTTAATCATTAAAACTAAATCATTAAAACATTTTCTTGACCACTGGGCTTAGAAGTCAGTTTGAAAGTCTTTTTTTAAATTCTTTAAAAAGTAATATATAGAACAAAGCCACTATCTGTTCACTTGCCTGCTTACTACTGTGGAAAAATTTCACAGGAACATATGTGCAAGACCTTGTTTTCCAAGTAAATATTCAGAAAAGCAAATTGTCAGCAAAACATGAGGGACTGCATTTCCTTGGGTTTGTTGTAGAACACCAACAAAAGTTGTAGAATACCAACTTTTTGTTAGGCTTGAGTGGGAAGAACAATTTCTGTTTCTTGTTTAAATACTACCAAAAATACTGAGAACACTGGGTCCCAGTGTAAGGTCAGAGCAATTATAACATTCTTCAATGATGGTAAACGAGAACTGAAATTGGAGCTTATCACTATTGTGCAACTTCACTATAACAAGTGAAATGGAATTCTCCTATGTTACATACCTCAGCAGCTGGCTCTAACAATTGACCTTAATAATAAAATTCCTAGAGATCTTATTATCACAGCAATTTACCTGAACACTAAAGTCAGCATCAAAAAAAAATTCATGTCAAAAAGGTATGATTTGCCTGTAAATCTTTAAGGGGACCTGAGAGATTCTGGTATTCTCTGGGAGCAGGTGGGACAAACTAACAAGTCCACTCTCCTGATGTGCGAGGGCTGGAGGTGGGATCCTTGAGGGGGAGATTGAATACAGGTCCTTTGACCATGGTTATTAAATATCACCCATTAGCAGAAAGGCCAAGGCACAGACCTGCAAGGGGCAGAGGTAAGGTATCAACATCAGATTGACTGGGCAAGTCTTGCTGGTTTTCATGGTAAACCACTCTAATAAAAATAAATTATAGTAATACAAATAATATGTGTATAAATAAAAATAAATTTCCTCTTCAATTGGATTATAGTGCATAGACACAAATACAGGTAAATATTTTAAACTATGTATTAGCAATCCCCTGCCACCTTCTTTTAATTGTCCTGTCTGCAGTTTATGATTCAATGAATTTAAAACAATTCTAATAAAGTTAAAATATAGTTCAACTTTTTTAAATTGTATTTGAGTCTTGGAAAAAAAAAGCTTACATTTTTTTTTAGTTTTCTTGTATTTTAGCTCTCTTGCATTGGACCTAAAATTGCAAGAGAGGCACTTCCCTTTGCATGGTCTTTCTGAGCCAGCCAAAACCACATAATGATGGAAACCTCAAAAGGAAGCTTATTCTTGAAAAAAAATTGCCTGGTTGTCTGCAATGTTTTTCGTTAGCCTGTTATTTCAGGGAAGGGGTGGGAACAGGGATGTTGTTCTTTGGGTAATGTGTGGGTAGTGATTAGTATTGCAAAAGTCTACAGCTGGACTGCTTAGCTGACAAAAACAGGGAACATACAACTATATGAGGACAAAAAGGCAGGGGACCAGCTCAAAACCTCTCTAATTTTCTTTTTTAAACAGGAACAATAGCCAGTGAGGCTGTCAGTGTATATAAAGCCTAGGAAAAATGTTACATATCCACATTTTAAATGCTGGAGTTGTCACAGCCTCCAGCTACATCAGGATGAGGAGCAGGCAGCACAGCAATGACTCTGCCATATGACACAAATAATATTCAGGAGACCTGAACTGTTCAGCTCACAATATTTGAGTTACTTTCAAGAGTAGAACGACTGCTGTCTGTAAAAAGTGATCAAACTCTTTCTTGGAATATGTTTTTCCAAATTTGTGTGTGTGTGAATGTGGCTGTTCTTTTTCTTAAGTCTCTACTCATCATCTTCAAGGTTCCTCCATGAATCTGGCTCTCCAGTTGCAGCTGGCTCAGAAAATACTATTTTTAGAAAATGCGCTGAGATGACTCTTTTATTCAAATGAGAAGAGCTGTAATAAAGCCTTAGACCTTTATTCAGGAACACACTTTTAACCTGATAAAAGCTCCTCTAAGTATGTCTGGACTTATGTACAGTTCTGGTGTGCCATTAGAAATGGAGAGTAGGAGCGCTGTTTGGACAGCTTTTGGAAGCTAGACCATGAGAAAAAATATTAAAAAACCAAAACAGCTAGGCATGCAACAGCAAGCATAATTCCATCAAAACACTTTATTAAAGACTAGATAGGATGTCTGCAATTAAGGAATATTTAGGGAATTTAGGTTAACAAAACAGGACCACAGGGGTGGGAAGATTTTTCTTCTTTGGTTACTGCTGTCTGCATTATCTCCTGATTTGAAGGACTGAACCATGGCCCCCATTGCTGTGGCAGCTAGTGAAGAGGTAGGCCTTGAACCTTTCAAGGATTTTACCTTGTCCAGTGAGAAGCCTGTCAGATTCCCATCAAGAAACTCTGACTTTTATGTTACTCTACATGTATTGGTCTTTTCAATAGCCTATCTTATTTTATTAGCTTTCAGTGCCTGATATTGTACAGTTGGTTGTACAGTTTGAAATATTTGAAACACTTCATCCCTTTACTTTTCATATTCCTTTTCAATATACTTACCCCTATTTCTTCTTTGGGGAAAACCAAAACAGAATAAACAAAACAAAACAAAAACTAAAAACAACCCCAAAAAAACCCATCAAAACCAACCAAACAAAAAAACCCCAAAACACTTCTGGGACTGTGATTCCTCACAGTTCAAGTCATGCTGTATCTTTAAAGAATCTGCTAAGGACCTAGAGCTGGCAGCACTAAGCACAGAGGAACCAAGAGTGCAAGCTAGCCTCAGATACAGTTAAATATGTTTTACCTGCGTAAAAGAAAAATGTAATTCCTGGAGGTGGCCATTTTTGTGTTTTCTAGAACTCCAAATGGGGAAGGAGGAAAGAAAAGACAGGTGAAAGGATAAGAAAGGGTTGATTTAGGTAGGCACACAAACATTTTTTACTGAACTTCTTAATTCTCCAAGATTTGTGTCCACCCTATAAAAAACTTTTTCTGCCAAGGCTGTTGGCAGGGAATGAAATAAAAATTCAAATTGTTGAACCAGCCTTGGGCAAGTTGGACTGGGTTGGAGGAGAAAATTTCATCCCCTTGTTTCAGATCTGAATAAATTTAAGCTGGCAAAACTGGAACAAAGTAGTATCAAACAATAAATTACCAGTCACAAGCATAAAAGCTTAGAATCATAGAAAAAAATATGACTGGAAGACACTTCAGTATATTATCTTGTCCAATCTCTTGCCTTAAGGTAGAGTCAAGAATATATACGTCATTTTTGACAGAAGTTTGGATAACATCCTGAGTAAGGTCTACAGTGAAGCTTACTGCCTCCCTAGGAAACTCCTGCAATCCTTACTGTTTCAAGGTTTTAGTTTTACCTTTAGCATACTGCTTTCTTTAGCACTTTATTTAAGACTTTTTGTTATTTAAATAGTATGACCATAGGCAATACACTTGAGGTATAATGCATGGTAATGCAGGTGATTTGGAAAAGAATGTGGTATGAACCATTGAAAAATGGAACTTATTTTTGCAGAAATTAAATGATAATTGTCCTTAAAAAGTTTCATAATAATTCATCATTAATTGCTATAAGTCATACAGTGGTTTGTGTTGGTTGGAAAATGTAAATGCAGGGCGTGGGAAGATTGTGCATACCATCTGTGAGGTCAAGTCTGGGTTGGTGTGGGAAGTGAATCCTGATTGTAGGATCTAACTTTTACTAATAGTAAATGGAAGATTAATGTGCAAGATGCTTGCTTCAAAATATGCAAAAAACTTGATTTCACAGGCAGTATTAGTTTATTGAGTTAATGATTCAGAAATTAATACAAAGCCTACTGATTGGTTTAGGAAAAAAGCAAACCTGCAATTCACCTTTTAATAAATTATTCCTTTTTTATTATATTCACTATATAGTTTGATAGAAATATAATCATTATTATTATAGCAAGAAATTTTTTTCTAAAAATCTCATAGATTTGCATTCTAATTTTTTAAGTAAATATGCACATATATAATATTTCTGAAGTACTAATCAGAAATTCAAAGTGTCTTTGACAGTCAACACAGGAATTACATTTTGCAAAATTTGCCCATAGTACACCACAGCAGGAAATGTTAGCTAACTCTCTAGCTGTGCTTCACTGGAAGTTTAAATAAAGAACTGATAAAGATGTAATTAAAATCTGTCAATTTAAGTAGATCTCATAAATTATTAAAATCTCACTCCTTCATATCTTACTGTAATTATTGTGCTATACTCCTCCAGCTCTGGCAATTACTCTTCACAGGGCCAGGCTGACACCTAAAGGGGCCATCTGCAAAACTCAGATAAGGGCCATGGCTCACTTGAGCAGCTGTAGGGTGGGTGGGAGAGGGTAAGGCTGCAGCCTCTGGGCCCTGGGCATGTCTTGGCACTCCTGGTGATGTGTGGGACAGCAGATGGATTTCTGTATTTGGTTTTAATAAATGGACCTGTATCTTGATTGAAGTGAGCAGAATGAAACCTTCCAGAGAAACAATTGATGCCAATGTTGAAACATGATCCAACAAATGCCCCAATCCTGGACTGTCTAAAAGTCCGAAATTTTCACCCGTTTGTACAAATGAAATGTTTACTTCAAGTCAGAGGCCGTCTTCCTAGGAAGCTTCTTGATCTTAGAACTTAGCCCTGTGGAAACTGAAGAAAGTTCCATAGGCAGCAGGAGAGGGGTACAGTTTTCTCTGTGTAACTGCGACTTTCGTTAGTACATTAAATGGTTCCTTTGTCTCATTTTTATCTAAAAAAATATTCTTAGATAATTTGACAATTGCCCCATTTCTCCATGTGCTTGAACCATGTGCAGGTGTACTGACTATAGCTGAACTAAAGGAGGCAGCAGTAGAGGATTGCAAAGAATTTTTGGAAGGTTTTGGTTTTGGTATTTAATTAGACTAACAACATTTTGATTGAGATGATGAAGTCATGGCAACACATGGGACTGTGACTGCTGAGGCCAGGAGCACTGGGGGCTTCCTGTGAGGATCTCAGGCAAGGCCATGTCCCTTCCTATGACCCCAGTCAGGATCAGGGCAACTGTATAACCTGTACCTGTGCTTTGGGCACTTCCCTGGAGATGGGGAGAGGCCAGGGCAGGGATGGGATGTGGTCCTGCGGATGGGCCTGGCTCAGGGGCAGGCCAGGCTGTAGGGAGCTGCAGACTGGCCTTACTGCATCACTGGGGCAGGAGCTGATGGTCCTTGGGGTGATGTGGGTCCTGGATTTTGAGCAGAGCAGGGGAGCCCAGGGGACTGGGCAGGGGCAGGCAAGGCTGATGGTGCTCTTGGGGTGCAAGCAGTAAGTTCTAGTTTTGTTATTTCAAATCTCATACTGGAAAAAGAGCTTTCCCTCTTTTCAGTTTTGTAAACACTTACAAAGTGTTTATTATTAGTCTTATTTTAATGTAAACAAGAAAATATTCAAAATATGTTAAAATGTTAGAATAGTGCATAAAATCAAGAAATCAAGTGCTTTTCAGCTTCACATGTCACTTGGATTTCCTCAGAGCACGTCTCTCTCAGGGGACGCTCTGCCTTAAACAGTATTAGTCAGTAATCCATGCAATGCACATGCTGAATTTTAAGTGTGTTTAGATAGCCTCACTCAAGAAGGATAATGTCTTGGTAAACCTGCACTAAACATCAAAGCTGACTAGTCAAAATCTGATGTTGGGCGTCATGAAAGCATTCACTCCATGAAGGGAGAATTGCCCTTAATTAATACAAGGCTCAGACCCTGCCTTGTATTAGTCATCTACAAGAGACCATTGTGGAACTATGACTCCTGTCCTTCACAGGGGTTCTGCTTCCCTTTAGTAAGAGGAAACATTTACACCTAGTAGGTGTGTGCACTGACCTTCCTCTATCATGAATGCAGAGGGTTTGGGTGAAGGAATGGTAATTTGGAGTTTCTTTTAAGTTTTGAACTGGTCTCTAGAAGCTTTTCTTTCCTTCTTATTTCTTAGGTTAAAATGTGAAGTTAACTTGTGAGAAGGAGTAACTATTCCATACTTACTCACAGATATTGTGTCTGGTAGAAGGAAATTTCACCAGCAGGATATTTGGAGAAACCAGTAGTAAATTGTTTTCTTATTTGGGAGCAAATGAGAGCTGGGAGCAAAGATGTGTTTTGAATCACTCAAGGCTAAATCTTGATGGCAATTCTTTTGTTTCCTTTGAGAAGAGCTGATGAGAGACTGTTGGTGTTTACCTCATAATTTGTGAAGTTTGTGTATGAATGAAAATCGTTGTGCTATGTTTCAGACTTTTTTTAAACAAAAACTCGTGACTTATTTTGTGATTGGAGTAACTTATTTATCTTGCCTGTAAACCATAACCTTGCTAGGACATTTTTCTTGGCTTAGTTGTATAGCCAAAACTTGTAAACATTTCCCAATCTAAGACATTAATCTTTTGGTGTGGTATATTTTGCTGGTTGCTTATAATTCTTTCTTGTAGCTTTTCCCAAAAATTTTGAAACAGCCCTCTAGGTTGAATATTTGCTGTGACAGAATTAGTAATGGGAGAGATACATGGAATATACTTGAGTGCACATGGATGTTTCTGCATGAGAGCAACTGATGAAGCAGCAGTATTTAGTGGTGTGAAGTGTCATGGGGAAGAGAAACCAGACTAAAAATTTAAGGCTTAAATGATCCACTCTGTTCTATCATAGCTGATGCCTAGAGCTCTCCTGTGATTACATAATAAAAATAATAATGCTTTTACACAGAGAAAGAAATGTTGTGAAGAACAATAAACAATAAAAAATACCAATAAATTAGTACAGCAAACAGAATCACAAGTCCGCATCCTGGATTTTTTTAATTGTATGGAGGTGAACTTTGACTCACATTAAACAGTGTAATAGATACATGCATTCATTCCCTTAATTTCTTCTGGTATTACACATACAAAGCATTTGTTCAGTGTCTTATTTTACAGTTTCCTGCAAATGACAATACTACTCTCTTAAGTTTTCTTTGACATCTCTTTAGAAAAATTTTTAAATTCTTTAAAATACCAAACATCTGGACTTTAAGAACCAAAGCCATCCAACAAGTATTTGTGCATTCACCTTTCGATAATCTTTGACTAAAATCTCGTCATCTGTTTTGGTTTTTTTCAAGACATAATTCAAGTTAGAAAAAAAAAAAACAAACCAAGAAAAGTCCCTCTATGGCTTATATTGAATACCCAGAGTTCAAACAGAAGTGCTATTCCTATCAAGCCTTTCTGAAACAATGCATCAGCTATGCTGAAACCTTCCATGTCATAAAGCATATATTACCACTGATGTTTAAGTTTAACTTGCTCAAACTTTCACCACATCTGGTTTCTAATTTCCTATCCCCCCAGAAGTACTTTTCAAATTCCACATAGCCTTTCTGGGGCTGACACAGAGCACCAGAATGGTAAGTAAAATGAATCACCATGTCTACGCAGATCCTTGAAGCCATCACCTTGAATATAGAGGTCTAGTTTTAATTTTTCATTCTTCCTAAAAGAACTTAAATCTCCTCTTGCTTTCTTGGGAGTATCCAAGATACATTTTCAGGGTAGCTCTTTCCAATTTCATTTGAAACGAGATTTTTAAACACTTACCAAAGAGGGGACTGGAATATAAGCTTCCCCCTTGCAGACACACTTCTCTTCTGCTTTTTTTCACTTCTCTCTAGCTTAATGAATACTGAATTTTGTCTGCATGGTGAAAGTTTCAATAACAAGCAAAAGAATACTGTGTGAGACAGTCCTGTGATCAGAGTACTCACCTGCAACTAAGAGCTGTGGGTTTAGGTACTCTGTGTCATCCTCAGTCCTAGCAGGCCAGTAGAGATGACTTGCCAGGGGAAGCAGGTAGTAGCCATAATAACACACTCTCCTCTTACTGTAGTAGTTTATGAGGAGGGCATAATTTAACGTTTTGTAAAGTTTTTTAAACTTAAAGTCTGCCAAGCTCCAGAAGAAGATTTTCTTGCAGACAACCACAAGCAGAAAAAAATTCCTCCTTCCAGCCCACGATAAGGTACTTCGAGGGAGAGGGAGACTTGGTTCTTGCCCTTTCATTTGTCATTTCATGTTAATGTATTTATGCATATTTCCCATTAACAATCTAGGTTTTATGGATCCCTGTCTTAAGATTGATCTTTGTGCATGCATAAAGAACTGTGACTCCTTTGACTTGTTGGGATGTCTCCCTTGAAACTGCAGGACATAAGACACTGTGGTGCTGTATCATATTATTTCAAAATCTTTTGTGACTGCCATGTGTATGCCGTGCTCATACCTTTCATTCATATTTGCTCAGCCTGGGACAGACTTCAGCAGCTCAACACTCTACCATAATTTGGCTGACAAAAATAAATTGCAGAAGCTGTGTTCCAGGGGACGCCTGGCATGTGACAGCTGAACTGCTGTATTCTTTGCAATTTCTGAGACAGCAGTGTCCAGCTAGAGCCATCTCACCGTTACACACCTCAGGGGAATACCCTGTCATTCTGCAAATCCCAGAGCAGACTCAAGTGTATTTCTCTATGCACACCAACCACATACAGCCCCGTAGCCTTCTGTGCACCTGTGCTTCACCTTCAGGGATCTGAGAGGCTGTCCAGCAGTACTTTCATTTAGCAGTTTGAATCAGGCATTTCAATTCGTGATGGGGGATAAGGAAAGGATTTTTTTAAACCACCCATATGTGCACATTTAATCTCTTATAAACTCATATTTCGCTGCAAGCAAACGTGGCACCTCTCTTGAATTGTGCATGGATGGCAAATATGAGTTTGTTCTGTCCATGGTGATTTTTCTAGGACATTTCTGTGTGGCCACATTAGCATAGTTCTGCTCCTGAGCTGATATGTCTTGATTCTGAGAAGGGGTTTTACCTTTAATCCAACAATATCTTAACATTGGCTCTGTGGATTTCTTGGGGCTTAGGGAACAATTGGCATAACCACATAAAATGTACTTGTACTTTAGATTTGTTTCATTCCTATCTAATATAAAACAACTTCTACTCTCCTAGTCATCTATAAGCCCCCCTAGACTCTTTGTCTGCCTGTTTTTGTGCAATCTGCCCTGTTTAAACTGGCTTTGATCCTCCCCATGGGAGCTTGTTAGAACCATTAGGGTTCCTCTCTGTAGAAAGTGTTTATTAATGATGATAAAATGTGTAAACTCTTAGGCAATTACTAAGGTTTCCTCTTAATTTTTCCAGATGAATGAGAGCACTGAAACTGGCTGATCCCAGAAGTAAATGGTATTTTGGGATAAAGATTAGAATAATTTAATTAATACAGAAATGCATGGTTATCATTTGTCACACATACAGAAGTATTGGTTGTGTTGTACAGGGTTCCATTTATACATATTGTAGTGTCAGGTATATCTCACTGTTCAGGAGAAGAAATAAGTGACATCAATACATGTGGACCAAATTGTCTTGGACTCTCTGCAGGCACAGTTGATATGCCTTTGACCAAATAATTGTTCCAGTGAACCTCAAATCTGCTTTGAAATATTTTCTGCTATTTTATTCATAGATAATTTATTTGAGCATCAAGTGGCAAAAGAGCTGAAATATGCAAAAGATACAAAAACTTTAGATAAGCTAAATCCTATACTTGAGAGGAGTTTTTTATATTTAAGAATCTCCTTTAAATGAAACCACTTTCTAACAATTTTTGTTCTGAAGTTAATTGTCCAGTCAATTTCTTCTGCATATTTTCACGTTCTTTATCTGTTAAATTCATAAGTGCTCTCTGTATTTTCTATTTGTGATCTAATCAGCACTACCAAAGAATTTCTTCCTTGAACTAAATTTTCCTTATTTAAAAATGTGCTGAATTCTTAATGGGCAACTACAATTCAATCTCATCATGCTGCTCAGCTTTCACCTCTTCCTGCCTTTATAATTGCATGAGAGAGGAGGCAAGCACTCATTTCTATATTCCGAACTCCCCTACTCTGAAATAACTGTCAGAATCTTTTATCTCATTCTTCCTAATGCAGTACATAAGTTGTCTAAAACATCACCAAATTGTGAGAGTGTAAAATCATAGAGTTTTGAAGGAATTTCTGCTTTCATGTTATTTCAGTAATTTATTTTGAAATATATGCATGTATAGCAAGCTGAATTCTAATATGATATATGTGTATGTATTTCTGGATATTCAGTGCTTAAATTGTATAGATCAGTATAGAATACTGCACAGTTCAGCTGTTGGACCAATATGATTTCCTTGGGGAACTATGTGCTTGGAAGAAAGGACATTCTTTTTTCAGTGATAGCATAATTATTATTATATCCTAAGGTCTTGCACTTGTGTGTAACTGAGAAGCATATAGAAGATTTGGAATAGCCAGAGTGAATATAAAACAGCCAAAAAAATGAGCAACCAAGAGCATCCTATCTTGTACACCTGTGCATTCACCAATTCAACCAGATGCTCTGAAGCTGACCAGATGTGCTGCTGGACACCATATGAAATTAAATTTAATGTATACAAGTACACAGTAATGCATAAATAAATGATTATACATTTATCATATTATCTGAATTGTATAAGAGCAATTCAAATTAAATGCTGCACTTGTTTCAAGCACTTCCAAAAAAGTTTAAAAAGATACATGAAAAGATACATCATGTAATGGATGAAATTGTTTCACTAAAAATAACATGCCTTTCAAAAAATTGTGCTTTTATATTATAAATAAATAAAAATATATATTCAAAATTCAGAGTTTAGATTTATAGTGCCGTGCATATATTTTGAGGGTACTAATTGCTGTAAGCCATTGTAACTATGTACAGCTATTATATGTATAGCTCCACACATACATACACATATATCTCCATAGTTAGGAGAAATTATGTAGAGTTTTCCTTTGATGCTTTCCTGTACTTTTACACCTACAAATTGAGTGAGTCTGCTTTTCTGTGATGTAGCGGTCAGACACTAAAACTGATTTTAATCAGGAAAATTCCAGGGCCAGTTACTTATCAACATGGAAATCCAAGCATGCTGTGTTAACCAAAATATTCTTAGTCACATGCTCATTAGTTGCTCCAAATACCCTTTAAAGTTGTTCAAGGATTTTTCCCTCCGTCCTAGTGCCACTTGGTATATAGTTAATTTTCTTCATAATAGCTGGTATAATACTGGTCTTTTGGTGGTTTTTTTAAATTTAATTTGAGCATAATATTGCTAACACACTTATTAGTCATGGGTTGGACTTGATAATCTCAAAGGTCTTTTCCAACGTAGTTAATTATGTGATTCTGTGATGTTTTAGTTTTTGCTANATTTCAGCTATGAAACTGTTCTTATCTCACGAGGTTTACTTTTTCTGATTCTCCTCTTTATCCTATCAGAGAGAGGGGAGTGAGCAAATGCTTGTGTGGTATGTAGTTACCAGCTGGGGTGAAACCACATCTCCTTCTTCAGTATATATGGTAATAATTCCTTTCTTTTATTTGTACGCATATTTTTGGTATTATTATTATTGCTCTTTATTATAAAATGAAGCAAATTTCTCAGTACTAAAGATGGATATTTAGATCAATACTCTCCACCATCTTCCTGTTAGAATGTCTATGTATACAGGATTATTTCATTATTCAAACTGTGAGAGATTTGATGAATGTAGAACAAAATTAGTGCTCTTGACAGTTTAGGCAGTGGCCATATCGTATTTACCAATTTTTTTATTATTGATCGTAATTTTATTGGTTTGATTTAAAGCCCCTTCTCTTTATATGTCAGCTTGAAACGTCTTCACGTGTCTTTTTTTTCCTTAATTTAAGTTCCAATATTATGCACCTTTTTTGAGTTTTCTCATTACATTTCAGTTACCTGCTGACCCTTAAATTTTTAAGGCATCTCTAATTTTGATGTGTCTTTTTGTGTAATTTTAAAAATAATTTTCTGATATCTGGCTAGGAATCTACACCAATCCTGTGGTGTAAAATTGTTTTAGTGAGTAAAAGAAATAACAGAATGTCATAAAATATTAATGAACTTTGATGGGTGATTAGTACATCCTGAGAATAGTGCATGGGAATTTTTACTGATACATTATGTTACACAGATATTATTATGGAGATTTTCTGTGTGATGTATTGTAATATCCCCAAAGCTATTGCAGTATATTTGTCAGTCCAGAGCATTATCAAGCTTCTGTTAAACAGCATCAAGTCACAGGCTTGAATTTGGGTATTTTTCTTAGTACTTGTCAAAAATATGCCGCTTTTGATGTAGACTTCCAGTGCATACTAAACACATACATTGGCACATGATACAGACCCACTCACAGCATTTATTTCAGTCAGTCTAATCATGGAGGTAAGAA
>VYZT01002708.1:2139-14394 GCA_013400735.1 Pomatostomus ruficeps
TCATCATGCAGTGGGAATTCTTTCCGAAGCAGCAAATGGGATGTTCCTGAAGTCAGCTTTAAATATGGAAATTTTTGTGCCGGAGCTACAAATTGAACAAAGTTCTGGGTTGGCTGTTGTAAGACATGGAGAGAGGAGTGCACAGCTGTAAGCTGCACATTAGTGAGTTATTCCATTCATGAAAGATTTGAACATAACCTTTTGCTACCTTTTATCCCTGTGATTAACTATTGAGTAAGCAAATCACAGTGTGGTTGTGTTAGCCAAACTATAGTTAAAGACTATAGTTAAAGGATTGTACTGAAACTAAATTTATAAGGGATGCCTTTTTTGTGGGGGTTTTTTTTTTTTTTTTGGTGTCAAGAATAATCGTCTACAATAAAGAGTACTCATTAGAATCACTTAGTTGAGCAATACCTGTTTCTACTGACAACCTTAAATTTAAACAAGAAACTAAGAAACTCCTGAAAATCTCTTTAAACCCAGAGTAAGTATTTGTTGAAGTATTACATCATCATTTGAAAATAATAGTTTTTTCCTCCATCTGCTTTGAGAATACTCTGTTTATTCTTTTTATATAGGAAGTGTTACCCTATAGGTTGAGAAAGAAAGAGTAGGGAAAAACCACTCAGACAGCCTTTCGCCCTCATCCATTCTGTGAACTAAGATGAACTTGCAGGGGGGCACACACAGGCTGCACTTTTTCTAAAACAGCAAAGATGTGGTAGACACAAAACAATTATTCACTGACTGCTTTGTCCCCTAACCCTTCTTATGGCTCCAGCTTACTTTAAACTATGGGTACTGAGAAATAACTTTAGGGGGGTGTGTGTGCATTTTAACCAGTTTCCAGTGTATGTAGTAAGACTGTCATCATCATACTGCAATTTTTTGTATCATTCACCAGTTGTTATTAAAAACAAAATGAAAGTTTAAAATGCATGTAAAGTCACATCAGGTTTTATATGTTGTAACTGTAATCAAAACAGGGCCTTCCTTGCTGTGAAATTAATGCATTATGTATAATGGGCCCTGTTTTGTTCTCATCATTCTCTGTGAGTTACCCCCTCATTTACATGATGAATATGAATCAACTCTTCTTTAGGAACATAGTTCAAGTACATTGGAAAAATGAAGTGAAAAAGAATTACTTTAACCAGATTCTTATTTGGGATCTTTAGGCACAGTTGTGTGGAAATTATTATTGATCACGTATATAGGCTCAGACTGATAATTTTTATCTTTGTGGCTCAGGCAGATCATAGTCATCTTCGTGGCCTGCCACTAATTTAGGTTCTGGATTAATATCTGAACGTCTGCTGTGCTGAGTCTCTCTAGACTGGTATGATGATTACACCACACATTCTTTGCCTAAAGGGATACACTGTAGACACACATCCGTTCTGTTTCCCAGTTACCTGGTGACTCCGTGCTATCCAGTGTTTGCCAGATGTAAGAGATGACTAATGTTTAACAAAGTGCTCAAGTTTCCATGCATGTGTGCTAACAGAAATTTGCATTTGTGTCTCAAATCAGAATTTTTTTTTAATAATGGGATGTGTCCAGTCTGCATTTTGATTGTAGGCATTAAGGTACAATTTTTTTATGTCTAAGCATCAATGTGAATCAATCTTTAATGTTCTAATGTGTGCCCAGAGCTGTATAGATCAGTGGTAAGGATTATAGATGAGTGTTAAGGTTTTGGAAATGTCTCTGATGTTTTTGTTGTATTGTATGGTATGTAGAAGCTCCTATAAATTTGAGTATTAACCTGTTTGCTGTCTGCTTTTGCCAGTCTCAAATGCTGTCCTGCAGCACCAAAAAACCCTCCAAACCCAAACAAAAAAACCCCACCTCAAAATCTGAAGTAACCTACAGCTTCATGTTGCATCTGGATTCTCCTTGCTATTGAGCTGCTGCACCTCAGTTCAGACTTACAGCACCCTCTGCTGTTCTGACCTTAGGGTTCTTCCAAGGAGAGACTGGCATTTCTTCCAAATCGTCTTTTCAAATGGAGAAACCCCAGCTGGTTATCTTGAGGTGGTCTGGTTTTTCATTTGTGGCTAAAGAAACAGGAGCCCTGCCTTGTGGAGGTGAAACTAGAATCTTAGTGAAA
Source organism: Pomatostomus ruficeps (assembly GCA_013400735.1). Classification (NCBI taxonomy): domain Eukaryota; kingdom Metazoa; phylum Chordata; class Aves; order Passeriformes; family Timaliidae; genus Pomatostomus; species Pomatostomus ruficeps. The sequence continues at coordinate 4,256 of VYZT01002708.1, forward strand.
GAAATATTGCCCCCCTTTCCCCTCAATTCCTTTGTCAAGAGAATTTTACTATCAGAATCAAAATAGAAAACTAGTTTAATTCCATTGGCACAGCTCCTTTTTGTGACTAACCTTAGTGGGGTTTAAGAATGCTGTCTAATTTAGCAATAGTTTTAGTAGGTAAGAAGTCATAAAGCAATCAAACTGGAATTACTGTTCCGGGTTGCAGAGCCCCCTCCCCTGCTGCTGCAAGTAATCAGGTCATATACTCCCCTACATAATTTTATTGAGCACCACTTCAAAAAGTGTTAGATTTCTCACTCATACTGGAAAGCTGTCCTAGAATTTCTCTCTTTGGTTAAAAATCTAGTTTTCAATATTAAATGTGCATATGTGTCAGTGGCTTTCAGTGCAAATAACTCCTCGTAGTTAAACTGATGGAAACTTTAATGCAGGCAAAATATTTTCCCTAGAAGAAGCTTCATCTACTTACAATATTCTTAAAGTAGGCAAGTGCTAAAATAGTATCTGCTAATGTGACCTGCTCAATGCTTTTTTGTATCTTTCTGTAGTGACGCTTATTTTAAGTCAGATCCTCTAAGTAATGTTAATGATTCCCAGGCATTATGCACAGCATTGGATTCCCAACAGAACATGAACCTATTTAATTATCCCATGTGAAAAGTAGGTTGAGAAATGTATTTGTAGTTCTTTGTAGTCTTCCATTTTCTTACCCTGATTGTTTTTTCTCAAAAATGAGTGTATCCCAAATAAAGAAGTTGCAGCTTCCAGTGAAGCACAAGCAGGCTTGATCAGCCTGTAATGATAAGTGACCTTGATTAAATTTTTCTTCTTTTTTTTTTTCAAAATTCTGCTGGAGATACTCTGATTGAAGCTGTTGTTCCTTGTCTATGTTTTTCAATATTTGACATTTGGACTTTGTGTTCACTGATGGCAGCTCAAATATATGCCTTTTAAAAATAAATTCAGTGGTTTTGATTTATTAAAGTTACTGCGTGACACTGAGGTACCACCGATTAAAAATTGCAACTCCTAAAGCATTTGGTTCAGAAAGTACCTTCAGCTTGATTTACTACAAAACACTCCTAAAGCTTACAGCTTTTAATGTTCTTTCACTAAAAACTGAAATAAACAGAAAACACTCTTCAGGATAGCTTTGCTGATTTCATGTTATCTCCAAGTAAGTAAGAACAAGATCCAGATTAGTAGACTCCTTATGGAAAAACCTCTATTGCTAATCTTATCTTGAAAACCCAGAGATTAATGAGTTTCTGGAATATGTAATGTATGCAAAGTGGTTGCTCAGGCAAGAAAATTTCAGCCCATTTAAAAGTCAAAGCATCTTTTAAGTTTAAGCTAGAAAGTTACTGGCAACTTTAAATGGACCAGAAAAGAACAGCAATTTTAAACAGATGTGCAGTGCTCTACAGAATTTTGTTTTGTTTGTTTGCTTTTTAATTTATTATGATTTCTATATAGTGCACAATATACAATCTCATTTCTGGGATTTTAAAAAATTTCTGTTCTTTTCTTTGCTTATTTTTCTTCTCCTCTTTGTACTGGGCTTTTGCGTTATGGTGGCAGACAAAGTGGCTGCTTATAATAAGAGACTGCTCCACTCCTCCCAGTTTTCCTTGGAGAGAGGCAGTCACTGTTTGCTGTGGTTGTTGATTTAGTGCCTGGGAAGAATGAGGTTTTTTTGGACCCCTTCCTCATCTCTCTCTTGCTAAGGGAGCCTGCGTCATTGAGAAATGTTTAACCTTCTGGCCCTGAAGCAGGACTGGAAACTTTGCTGCAAAATCTAGAAGCTAAAACTGGATCTTGAAAATGTTATTTATGTGAACTACTCTTTCCTTGGATTTAATTGGGACAGGAGATTGCAGAGCTTGATTTAGAATTTTGAGTAGCAACTAATTTGGAGAGTTAGCAGGGGGGGAGATAATTTCTTTAGTGAAAAATGGTGAGTAACTGATTTAGGGGAAGAGGAGAGAAGAGCTGGGGGCAGAAAACGGAAAAGTGTGGGAGGACTGAGTGGAGAAAAATGTCTTAAGATCATAATTTTGGCATTGTCAAGTACTTGAGTAGTTCTTTCTAACTTGTATGAGGAGGCTGTCTGTGCATAATTTTATTCCTGTAACATAAGTTGGTTGTGGAGAGCCAGGGGCCTAAATTGTGGTTGGAACCTTATTTCCAGGGGGTTAATAGCAGATACTGCTTCTTGTACATGTCTTGTTTTCCCTGACTGTTCACTTTTTTCTTTCTGCCTCCTCTCCCATCCTGGACCATGGGGGTTCTTCTAACACTTCTGCAGAATTTCCAGATGTCTGGCTGCCCTGCTGGAACTACACTCCATTAACTGAGAGGGAAGAAGATATTCAGAAATCCCAAACATTTCTGCAGCATAACCGTAATAAATCTGACATATCATGAAACTGTTGTGCTTGTGTTAATTAAGTATCTAATGTGCTTGTAGTACAAAGAGTAATCCTGATGTGCCCACAGAGTGTTGATTTTATTTCACGTGCTCTGGCTATCTATACACAGCACATGCCTGTATGTTTATCTTCAATATAGTCCAAACAGAAATGTGGCAGCTCTGTCTCTTGGGACCCAATCTCTTTATGGTAAAATAAAATGAAGAAACTAAAATGAAGAAGCTTGACTCAAGGGTGAAATAACAGAAAACTGTTTAAACTGACCCAATGGTTTGCTGTGAGTGGTGGAAGGGAGGGGAGAGGGTTGTACTTTCCTTCACTTCTGTTTTGGAGCAGCAGCTCCGTGCACCTGCTGCTTAGCCCCAGCTAGCTTGGACAATTGGACTTTCTTGTGAGAAGTCTAATTCACTTTTGAAAACAAAGCCATTAAAACCCCCTCACTTTTCTAATGGATCAGTGAGCCTAATTAACTCACTGAACTTTCTTATGAAACTTAGAGCCCTCAACAGAAGCAATGAGAGCATAATGCTAGATTATTTCATCTGCCTTGGGTAATATCTCTTAAACTCTGTACTGAACAGTGAAGCTGAAGAAGCAGATAAACATTTTCAACTCTGAAGTCATAAGCAGGGTGAGAAAACTACTGAACTCTAGGTCCTGGAACCTATAAATGGTGGCAATGGCTGTGTAGTACATCCAGGAGACAAACAAGATTGGGCAGCAAAGAATACTACACAGTGCATGATAGACTCAAAATATTAAGAAATATATTAAATTAGAAGTGAGTGATTTTTAGAAGAATATTAAAAATGTGTGCATTTCCCCAATATCAGGTTTGTTATGTTAGAATTTGCTTTGTTTGTACTCTGGGGTTGCTATGTATCTATGAATGGACAAACAAGTCCCTGGAAGAAGGGTGGATACACATCCCTCACAGAATGGTTGAAGTTGGAATAAAACTCTGGAAGTCATCTTCCCTAACCCCCCTGCTCAAGCAGGTTCATGTATAGCCAGTTGCCTAGGACTGCGTTCAGATGGCTTTTGAATATCTCCATAGATGGAGACTTCACAACCTCTCTGGGCAACCTGTGCCAGTGCCCAGTTGCACTCACAGTAAAAAAATTCTTTCCTGATGTTCATAGGGAACCTCCTGTATTTTGGTTTGTGCCCATTGACTCTGGTCCTGTTACTGGGCACCATTTGAGAGGAGTCTGACTCTGTGTTCTTTGTATTATTCCTTCAGGTTTTTAGATGGATAAGATCTCCAGTATGTCCATGTCTCTCTGATGTCTGATTGTTTTTTTGTCCTTTTTTTATACCCTTTTATACATTTTATACATTTTATACCTTTTATACCCTTTTCCTTCCCTGTACCCCTTACCCTTATACCCTGTACTGAGGACCTCAGAGCTTGAGCCAGCACTCCAGGTGTGGCCTCATCAGGGCTGAGCAGAGAAGAAGGATCGCCTCCCTTGATCTGCTGGGAACATTCCTCCTAGTGCAGCCAAGGATACTTTCCTTAGCTTTCTTTGTCCAAGGCCACATCGCTGTCTCATGTTCAGCTTGGTGTCCAGTGGGATCCCCAGGCCCTTTTCTGCCAAATTGCTTTGTGGCCCCTTAGCCCCCAGCATGTGCTGCTGCACCTTCTGGGCCCAGCCAGTCAGCCAGCTTTCAGTTCACCTCACCGTTTCCTCATCTGCCTCATACTTCCATCAGCTGCTCTGTGAGGGTCTCGCAGGAGGCAGTGTCAAAAGCCTCACTGAGTCAGGGTAGACAATATCCACTGCTCTCCTCTCTTACACCAGGTCTGTCTCTCCACACTGTGGCTGAAACCTAAAGACACTTTTGCTGTCGAGCCCAAGGAATAATATTTTCTGATAGGAGAGAATTGTGAGTTCATAGTAAATTCTGGCCTTACTATAGCATAGTTGCTAAAAGTAAGCATATGGCAATGTCTGTACTGTTAAGATTGGTTTTGTTCTACAGACTTTGTTCATGACTGACTTCTGTTAAGCCTGCTGTTAGATGTACTGGCAGTGAGCAGCCAAGTCCTGTCAGATCATAACAACTGGCAGCCATATAAAAGCCATATCTTTTTCCTTTGCATGTTTGTCTATTCAATTAGATCATCCACCTGTTCGCTTTTATGCAGTCCCACTTTAATGTCCCCTTTCTTATGTCTGGATTAATGAAAGAGATTCAGTAGCCAAGGAAGGAAGGATTTCTAATTCCAGTTTTCACACACAGACTCTGTGTTATATGTAAATCACTCTACTTGTTTTAACGCAGTTTATCCAACCAAAGGGTTTTCTAATAGATTTGAATTGATTAGAATCCATAAATGTGAGGTTCTGACTGAAAAATTCTGGCAACTTGTACCAAAGTGAGAAAGGAAGGATTGTGAGGCAGGTAGTGGAAAACAGTGACCGAAGAGACTTCTCTGCTTATTGTTTCAGGTCATCTTATAGATTTAGGAGGAGACAAGCAGAACGGAAAGCTGATGTCTGGATCAGAGGGTCATGTTCCAAGCACACTTATCTTTACAGTTATAAGCACTTAGGCTGCATGCCTTCCAATGCTTTTGAGACAGTTGGTGATTAAAAGTCCTTCGATTTGGCAGGTTTTGCTGGGAAGAGGACACACTCTCACAGTTACTTGCTTTTTTTCTTTGCTTTCATGGTTGAGATTACCAGAAGTCTTGAACATGAGATAAAATTTGTTTTAAAAGTAATCATGCTCCTTGCGAAGGAGGAGTGTATCTTTGCCCCCCATACACTTTCTTTTGGGTAACCAGAAGGTCAGATCAAACCACATGCAGTATGTTATTGTGCTTTCCCTATTTCTCTAAAATTTTTTCTGCTTTCAAATTCTGCCAGTGATTTTAGTATCAAGGGCACTTAAAAAAATAGCAGTCTCACATATGTGGAAGGGTCTTTGGGGAAGAGGTTTGGAACATGGATATGTGCTGGCTAAGTTTAGGATATAAAGCTACAGCATTAGTTTTTGTGGCAATTCCCAGTACACTTGAATTTACATTCTGATACCCAGCACTAAAAGCCAGGGTAGCTCACCCTGGTTTTCACTGCAGGGAGCTCTTGTCTGTGCAAGATTGCTGTTTCTTGCTTGAGCTTGGATTCTGCTGAGTACTTTTTACCATCCAGACATGATTCTTTTCAAATGCCTGAAAAAGAAGATTTATTGTGAACTGCATATTTTAGGTCAATTGAGGTTGTTTTGGGAAAATGCTTTGTTTTGGTCCTGTCCCTATCAGTATTGTAACCAAACCATAGGGGAGAGGCACAAATGATGTATGAACTGGGAGAAGTTACAAATTTCATATCAAGAGTCTGCCTTCTTTTGTAGCCTTGAACAGCTTTAAATAAAGAAAAGTAAACCTGTGGTTTGGTTGATGCAGAATAGGCTTCACTGAAAAATGTAGTCTTCTTAAAAAAAGTGGAGAAGGAATAGTAGTACTGTCAAAACTGCATCTTCCCTAAAGTGATAGGCAAGTGAATCCCATGAAAGCATTAAAGGACTTCTTCCACCATAGCATGACCAGAATATTTTCCCTGCTAATCAGAAGTGGAGTAATTTAGCAGCATCCAGGTAAAAACAATCCCAAATCTAGTCTAAAATTCTCTCCCTCTTGAGATTCATGCCGTATGTTGCACTTAAGGTCTGAAGGGTCTGCATATGTGGAGGGGGGGGTGAATCCATACAAGACCCTAAAGTTCTTTCCGGGATCAGTGTGTCCATATCATGAGTTTAACCATATCATGGTTGTGTGCCTTGACATTGTCTCAGGCTTGTTTTATGTTGTAGCTATAGATTAAAACTCAAACACACTATATATTTTTATATTGGAAGCAGAAATTCAGTAGTTGAAGCCACCATGAGAGGTTGAGATTGGCATTGATATATCCAGGGAACAATTGAATTTCATCTCTAAAGGAGGAGTTTGAGCATTTGGCACGGGAGGTGGTTTATAGATTTTTGGCAATGCAAGAACTGAATTTTACATTCTAAAGAGAAATTTATTTCCTATCAAATAATCCTGACAATAGCAGTTTTTTACTGTGGGGTGGGATGAGCATCCATGACGATGGAAAAGGAGGCCACTACTTTTAGTGGCAGCTGACCACTGAATAAGTTTAGAGGTATCATAAAACTTTGTCTCCTACTTTACCTCAACCAAGCCTCCACTACTACTTGATTGTGACAAAGTACTTTAACCACTTTTAGAGAAAAAGTTGAGTTGAAAAAACCCCACGTCTAAAGTTATTAGGATTGGATACTAACTTATTAAATGACTGGGATGGTTTATGGTCTTTTTAGAATTATATCTCCATTAGTACATAGTTTTTTCAAGTTGTGAAGAAATCCTCTGCAACCATAAGGGAAGATAGCATTAATAAAATCTAGATTCTGGGATTGCAATTCTCTATCAGATTAACCAAGAATAATGGTCACATTAAGCCTCAACAGTGTTGTTACTGCCCATGTAACCAATGTGTTTGGAGGAGGAAGTCGCTTTCTGGGCAAAAGTCAAAATCCTGTAGTGAAGGTTTACCTAGCAGCAGTTCTGCTAGAACAAACTGAGAAGTAAATGAAGGGTTTGCTAATTCTTTCACAAGTGGAGCGTGAACACAGAGTACAGCCTGTGTTTCCTCTCTTGTTTGGGTACTTTAAAAATAGAATGCATTTTCCAAGTGTTTGCAGGTAACCCTGCAGTAAGTAGGGGGGCTTGATAGAGAAGAAACCTTTTATTGCCAAATGTTTAAAGGATGTGGGAGAGAGAAGTGCAGGGTAGCTTTTGCTCAACAACCACAGGAATTAGTGACATAACTTCTCAAGCTCTTAGACATGCCTTAACATGAGGGGAAGGGTATCTTCCTCCTGTCCTTTCCCATTTACTCCCTCCTAAAAACAATTTGCTCTTTTAACACAAATCCAAATTGCTTCCTTTCCCACTCTATCCTGCTCATTAACCCCCTTGGTCTGGCAGCCAGAACTTCCTCTGTTTTTCTGCTCTTGAGAGCAAAACCAAATGTTTTGGACTTTGGTGTTTTCACTTGTTCATAGTGGTTTAAATTAAAGTCTGGAATATCTGTAAGAGGAAATGTTTTGAAATGTTTTGAAAAGTCTTGTGCTCAGTGTTCTCCACTGGTCGCAGTGTATACTCACATGTCAGTGCCATTGGCTTGAGAGTTGGACTCTATGCTCCTTTTGGGTCTCTTCCAGCACAGAATTCTCTGTGATTCTCTGTGTGTGATTCCTGCAACCTCTAGGTGTTCCTGCCTAGGTGCAGTGGTGGGGGAGGGGAGATGCACATCTGCACGTGTGTGAGCACATCTGCCTACCCCTGGAGAAGTTAAAGTTGTGTGGGGAGCGTGTGGGTGAATTTGCAGATTAACTGTAGGCAGGAAGGCTGATAAGAAGAATTTTAACTTGAGCCTTGAGTGACTGTCTCTGGCTTGAAACCTCTGACTCTTTTATAACAAGTAAACTGTCGCTTCCTGGCTAACTCGGAAAGCCTACCCGGATCTTAAGGCTGCCCGATGCCGGAGCAACCCCAGTGTCCCAGACCGCCTTTGAGCGGGAAATGAGACACCAGGGGGGCTCAGGTATGGCCCACCCGGTGGGAGCGGGGTTTGGCTAAGGTGGAAGGCGAGAAGCACAGGAGATTCCGAAGAGACAGGAGGGACTCTCGGTGTGAGCAAGTCATGCGGTTTATTCTGCACCACGGGGGCTCACAGGCGAAGAGCCTCGAGCAGCCCCTGACACAGGGTTATAAGGGAAATAACAAACCAATCAGAAGAGGGTCCAGGGTAACAGTGCCAATAACAGAGGAACAGGGGAGGAGTCAAGGGGGAACAACCAATCAACAACCGAATAACTCAGAACTTTCCAGAGACTGGGGAATGTCCAGAAAATGACTGACCTGGAGACCACCACTGAGGGATAAGGGGCCAGGCTTCAGAAACTTTGGATTAGACCACTGTGGTCTCTAACTCCAGGGGGAGTTCTCTCTTCCTCCACCAAAGCTCCTTTCCCTCAGTGGACTGTCCCGGGGCACTCAGGCCTTTATTATCGATCCGGACAACCCCAACAGTAAACTGTTCCTGTTAGGTAAGAGCCAGGAGCTGTTACTTCCTTTAGTCTAAGTAATTATTTTAGAACAAGATGGGTGATAGCTGAACTAAAGGAATATATGGAATTCTGTTGTGATTCCAGCTGGAGCAGCTCTCAGTTAAGCCCCTCCACTGGAGATATGCACCCCACATTTGAGATGTGGTACTTCATGTGTGAGCTCTCACTGTGAAGCTCGTTGGCTTAGCCAAGGTAATTTGAGCTAATCTTTCTAACTTTGCACTGGGAGAGAATGAGAGCATTCATACAGCCAGTTCTGGGGGCTCACAACAGGGTGGTAACTTGAAGGAGGGCTAGTAACTTTGAACTATAAAGAGGTATGCAACATTGGTTGCATCTAACCAGAATTTATCAACCAAAATGGTAAAAATAACAAATGAAATGTACTTGGAGATGTGTTTTTAATTTACTTGGGTGTTTTTGTTGGGTTTATTTGCACAGTGGGCTGTAGCAGTTTGGGAACTAGTTATAAAACTTCTTTCTCTTAATCCCTCTGCTTTTCTTCTACCCTCTACTGTGACATTTCCTGTCATGGACAGAGTCCTTCCTCTGCTTTAGTCAGAGAAACCCACCATTTCTTCTTCTCTGGGCTAGAAATCTCTACTTGGGCAACACCTTTTTGTAGTCAAGGAGTGTATATGCAACTTTTTAGAGCATAGAATTGACAGAACTGCTGTTAGTGGTTTTCTGAAGAAAATCCAACTAAATTAACCAACTTGTCTTTAAAAGTGGCACCATTTTCTTTGGCTGCATAGGCAGCACCTTCTGAACAGATGTAGCCCTCCCATGTAGTAGTATCAGGAGCATGTGCTACATAATGCTTTTGTTTGGACATGGCCTAGAGTAGTACAGACTTCTGGACCATTTCCTTCTCTTTATCACACCCAGCTTGCTCGATGCAGGTGGTCCTGGAGGGAGGAAGGAGGAGAGGCATGGTCCATAAGTGAACCAACATCTCTGCTCCCCTTCCTCTCTGTCCTTTCCCTCTTTTCAGCGCTTGTAGCAATATTTCCGGAGTCTCTTTGCAACACTGACATCTGAGTTCCCGGTCTGGGGAGGGGAGAGGTTGGGAAAATCAGAAGTTTTGGCTTTGTTGTGCAGCACTTTGCTCCTCAGGTCTGCAGAGCCTGGGAGAGAGGCAGGGCTGAGTTACTCAGTGTTAGCAAAGGGGGATGGGATTGCTGCTGCTGTCTTTCCACACCTCACTTACCGCGTTGACTTGCCTTGCTGGTTGGAAACTGCTTATCTATGGAGTTAATCAAATGCAGATCAGAGTTGCATTCCTTGGGCTGAAGTGATTCTTCTTGGTCCAGTGTTTTGCAGATAGGGATCGAGGATTTCATGTGCTTCGTGTTTTCAGGGAAAAGCAAACTGACATCTTGGCTGAATCCCAAGGAATGGAGTGGGTGGCAGAGTTTATATATGGGCTGGGGGTTGATTTGGCTCTAGCTGCTGTGTAAAGTTCACTTTGACAGCTGAAAGATGCAGAGAGAAGCACTTTCAGAATTAGAGACAGTGAGGTAATGAGAAAGTGACATAGGAAAGGAAGTGGAG
>VYZT01002709.1:0-27910 GCA_013400735.1 Pomatostomus ruficeps
ACCAGCCCTTTCATGTTTCTCAGTTTGCTAGAAGTATACATATTTCTGAGTGTTATTCTGCTACCCTACTGTTACTATTCCTTACATCACAGTTCTCAGAACTCAGGATTTTTGACTCCTTCTAGCTGATCTGTGGGGGATACCTATGGAAAAGAAATTCACAAATCAAGGGAAAAACCAGTGATTTATGAGTGATGACTTGGTGATACCTTTTTTTTCTTTCCCTCTCAAGATCCCTTTATCTTCTTCCAGAACTATGTGATACTGTGCAACAGTAAATCCACAGAGGAGAAAAATGTTTATGGAGAAGCAGGGATGCGCTGAGGAGTTGTGTGAAAGGAAGAACAGTCTTCCTCAGAAGAGTCTCATGAAACCTACATCAAGTTAAAACTGTAAATTTGCTTTAACCTAAGCCATCGTCAGTAAAAGGCAGGTGGTGCTTTACTGCTGAAGTGAACAGCTGATAGAATGTGAACTGTGATTTGGCCAGTGCATTCTGCATGTGTCAGCTTCGGTCGGTGTTGGTTTCGATCACCTCATTTTGTTGACATTATGTAATTATCACAGTGTAGATAAGTCCTGAGACAGCTGTAGGGATTGATGAACTCTGAGAATTGTTGGTGGGTCCTTGAACTTAGGGTTTGCCCAAGCAGTAATACCATTCTTAGTTGTGAATGAATGCCAAGAGTCAGCATCCATTTAATGGCAACAATGAAATCCTGTGCACACCAATTAAGCACTTGCTAATGCTAGGATCTGTCTAATCAGATAATCTTTTTTAGATTCCAAATTATATTTGCAAAGAACAAAATAGAAATTAATTCTGAGAGCTTCATGGAAGGGTCTCTGTGCCAAGATTTTAGTTCAGTTGAACACATAAACAGTGACACTCATTCATGACAAGGCGGACTGATGTAAAAATTATATGGACAATATGAACATTGTAAAGTAAAGGGGGCTTAAGGACAAAATTCCTAAATCTGAAAACTCTCCTACTCCAAACAGTTTTTCTCTTTGTAGTTCCTTCACCAACTTTCTGTTTTTAGGACCTCTTACTCATCCTTGAAAATTGATACTTGTAATAAATAATTAAAAGTCATAACTTTTAGGAAAATATGGTTTATTGAATCACAATATCATGTTCTAAAATTGAATGAGTCTAAGGTTTGTACTATATCTGTATCTCCCCATTTTTATTTTGCAGCCTTTGAAAGTTTATGATAGCTGCTAGTCTTAATTGCTCTGTAAGTTGCAGGTAGGAAATACAGCATTTTGGCCACATTTTATAACTAATTGTGAAAATTTCAACATAATCATGCATTTATTAACTTGTGACCATGAATTCCATTTAAGCATTTGACCTGACTATTTAGCTGGTATGTCAGCATATCCATGTTATATACGAGTGTTCTTAATTTATCAGTGGTCTAAACAAGATATGAACAATTGTAATTTTTCTAGTCATCATGATAGTGAAATATTGCAACTGCCATCTGGTAGAAGGATGGGGAAAAAAAAATACTTGAAGGCCATAGGTTTTTTTTCCTTCATAATGTGCATCAACTTGCACTATCCCATACCCCGCTGTGGGCTGGCCTGTAGGCTGGGGCAACTACATAAGAATCATGGCATACTTATTCAAAAAGAGGCAGAATTTTAACAGCATCCATTCTCCAGTCTAGTTGATGTCATGCCTGTGTTGATGTAAAAGCGGGAGTGTTTCAGATACGTGCTTAAAAAGTCCAAGGGCACTGAGTGGTGAGGCAGTTCACGTGGCAACAGTCCTGGTTTATGACATTTAAAGGACGCATGACATTAAAAGGATACATGACATTAGAGTTGAAAAGGCAGCACGGCAAGAAGAAAAAATTGTTTTGACATTGTCTGGTTTGGCAGGGACTAATATCTTGACTATTGTAGTTTTATGCCAAGAGATTAACATCAAGGAAGTTAAGCAATAGACATACCAGTGGCTTTTGCAAGCTGTGTTGAATAGGATTAAAATTCTATAGCTGGGCATAACATACAAAATGATCACATTAACAGTTTAGGCTTTGATAGAAGTCCAACAGTATTTATGGCACATGATAGAAAGTATTGACTAACATTTGTATAAGACCTGACTAGGCACCTGGGAACACTTCAGTCTTTTCACAACCTGTTCTACACAACTAGGGGCTGGGGTCAACCACTCAAATGCTCTGATCCAGGTTCAGATATAAAAATCATGGCACAAAGGACATCCAGCAGGTAGGAGACTTGTGAAGTTTCTTGACAAAGGATGCTGGGCATACAGGAGGTTTCCATAAATTCCCAGGAAGACGGTGCAACTCTTGAAAGAGAGATCCACTGTGGATTACTAAAGAGACAAACCATAACTAACTTGTGAATTTCCCTGAACAGAATGTAGTATTTGAATGAGAGAGTAATTGGGGAAATACCATTTATATTTGTCCTCTTTTTCTTCTCTGTGCATCTGCTTGTGGTGACTGTTGTGGCTGGTATCCTTTGAATGTGGGTCTTCCCTTGAATACTGTGGTCATTTGGCATAGTTCTCAGGCTCTTCTGAGGAATAGGCTGAACTTTAATATGGCCATGTGTCATTATGGATGGCATTTAAGGTTCCACTCTGATGTCCTTCATTGTCTCTCTGTGTTTCCTTCTGCATGCCAGAAAAGCCACAATTTGCTGATGGAGAGGAGTCTTGGAACCACTCTGTGCTCTCCAGGGAAAGAAACTGTGTCATGCATTGGCAGGATCTGCAGGTTTGGCTGGGCAAGCACACACAATAGTGAACTGCAGTAAAGCTCACCATTTGAAAGAGATGCTGGCATTTCATAAGTTTGCGGAGTTGCCTGCATCCAAAGTTACATGTGGAAGGATAGGGCTGGTCTGTGTACATGCTACCTGGTGATACACCTTCCTTGCAAATGATAATGTTAGTTATGGCTTCGGGATGGGCATTTTAGAAAGGCTGAAGGAGAAAAGAAATCTGTGTTTGAACCTGTGTATCTCCCAGTTCTCTAACATGGAAGAGATATGTCTTTTTGGTTTGAGCATATATGGTCTTTTCATAGTTTGGTGTCATCCCTCTCTCTAACGCTAATAAATGCTATTTCACCATAATTCAAGTGGTTTGCAGATCACTTTTTTGGGAATTCTTTCCATCATTGTCATTAAGGTGAAAGGGGGCTGCTTTTGTCCTACTTAGGGATCATATATTAAAAAATGCAGAGGTTGTAACTATTTCTGTAATTATTTTATCAGTGGGATTGTGGTCTGTCTAGATGCAGAGTCCAATGTCCACAAATAAAGGAGTTTAATGGAAAAAGTGTGTCAGTTGACCAGAATGCCTGAAAATTATTTGGAAACTCCCAATACTAAGAAGGATGTGAGGAGGAGATCCACACAGCTGTGCTGAGTCACAGGCTTTCCACACAGGCATCCTGTCTGTTCTCACAGTGTTTATTCAGTGTGGCAGAATACACCCTTGTCCCCTCCCAGTGTCTCAACCCACCTCCCAATGTCTGCACAATCAGGGGAAAACCACAAACACTTTATCATATTCAATACTGTTGATTGGCCCAAAACTGAAGACTGCCACAGTACTAAAAAAAGCTGATGACCAAAAAAAATTTTATTATGAATGGTATAGTTTCTTTTTAAGTTTAATGAACAACATAGTAATTATTATCATATTTAGAAAAATATTTTTTCTTCTACTCAGATGAAATTTTTCAAGCTTTTAAACTCCAGGTACATAACGTGTATATGTCCTAGATGTAGTATGTTCTAGATGCTGATTATGAATATGCTTAGTCAATGCACATTTAGATGCACAGTGAATAAAGCTGTTAGGATTTGCAAGTTATTTGCTGCATGTGCAGAGCAGCCACTTTCACCACTGAAGAGGGGAAAATGAAAGACTGTTAGAGGATGGGAAGGAGAGAAAACTTCCATTTGCCTTGCTGCAGGACCATGTAGGAATGTCACTGCTACCTCTGGATGTCATATTGTCCCTGGTTCTACCCAGATTTCCTCTGGGGTGGCAGGGAGAAGTGAATCCACACAGTACTGTACACCAATAACCCTGCCCCGATCACCTGAGCACAGCACAGCACTACTGGAGCTCACCACAAATGTGGGGCTATTGCTGTAAGGCACAGGATCAGGAAACCTTGTCCTTTTCCCCTTTTTCTTCCTAAAACCTTTCAATGTCTTTGGGGGGTGCACAGGGAGGAAGCAGGACTTGGATTGCTAATCAGCCCCCAGTGCAAGGAGCAAACAGTTAATTCCTTCAGGAGGGGTGAAACAGTTTCTTCTGGCAGTTGTGTTTATTCCAGTTGTGCTGGATTGCACCAGTCCCAGGCAATTTTCATTACTTTGGTTGCTAGGTGACTATTTGAAGTGAGATGCTTCACCCCAAGATGCAGGCATAAGAGCATTCAGTGAGAGCCTGTCCTTCACCTTCTTGTGAGGGATAATCTTGGTTTTTTGATGGCCTGTTGGTCCAGTTCTCAGGTAGTGGTGTACTTAGCACAAGCCAGGGTCTGTTACAGAGGCTTCACATCCCTATTTCTGCCAAGGTTCTAGTTTAGTATCCACTGCAAGTCTCTGCAGGCACAGCTCCTTCTGGGACCCTCTTTGTCACAGAACCACAGGATGGGTCAGGTTGAAAGGGACCCCAGTGGGTCATGTGGTCCAACCTCCTGGCTCCAGCAGGGTCATCCCAGAGCACATGGCACAGGATTGTGTCCAGATGGTTCTCGAATATCTCCAGTGAAATTCTCCACAACCTCTCTGGTCAATCTTTTCCAGTATCTGGTCACAGTAAAGAAGTTCTTCATATTCAGGTGGAACTTCCTGTGCATCAGTTTCTGCCCATTGCTTCTCATTCTTTTGCGTGGCACTATTTCTGCTGCACTTAAGGCAATTCAGCTCACAGTTCTGTCTCTTGATGAGTGAGGAGCTGTTCTCCCCTTTTCTTCCTCTCTCTCAACCAAGTATTGCTGCAGCAGGGTGAGGTCAGAGATCTCACTGATCCCCCCCACTGCTGGGGGAAGCTCCCTGATGAACTCACACCCACCAGCTTCCTTTGCTAAATCCAAATAAACCTTTTCACACTATATTTAATAATTTTACATTGAAACAATATGATCTTACCTCTGTACAGTCTTTTAACAGTCAAGAAGTATCTTCTTGCAAAATAGTATAACAGGCTAAAGTGCAGGAGCAGCAGGACTTGGATTTTAACTCCCTACAAATTCTGTGTGGTGGTTAGAGTTACTCAGTATATTAGCTGTAATCACTGGGTTTGATGGCACATTAACTAGGAGTATGGGTGTGGGAATTAAGCAAGTGTAAATGTTTCACAAATGTTTGCTCAGTGAAAGGTATATTCCTAGGGCTGCAAAAGTTAATTCTCAGTATTTAATTCAACATATCACTTGATGCTGGCAGCTTCAACACTAGCCTTATTGCTGTGCATTTTCTGCAAAATGAAGCATAATGCTTTTCTACCACTTAGCAATCTGTGGTTCCAGGGATTTGAAACAAAGAAACTGTTGGATTTTATTCTGCCTGGTGTGTTTAGGCTTGTTAAGGCTTTAGCAGAAAAGCTGGTTGTTCTGGTTTTTCTAGGATGGAGTCATAACTGTATTACCTTTCCTGACCTGATGAAAGATACTTTTTTTTATATCTTGCATATTGTGGTGTACACATGAAAATAACTGAAATATGATTAATTAACATCTACTTATAGAGAAAAATTACATTTAAAATATGTAATTAATATGACCTCAGTACAGGTCATAGGAGAATACAATGAAGCATTGTATGAAGAGCCGAAGGATTTATGAAAAGTAATTAGGTGGTTCAGGTAAAAACCTGTTCCAAAGAGATAAAACTCTTGGTATTTGGCTTCCAACTCCCTGCAAAGAAAGTAGCCTTGTTCCTGGCAGCCTCCCACGCTGGGCAGAGCAGCAGCAGGCCGTCCCAGTGAGCTTGGACCTCTGGATGAACTGCAGGCAAGGCTGTCCCTGCTGGAACAAACGAGCTTCCTTTGGCCTTACTGGGAGTTAGATACCCTCTTGTGGAAGATTTGAGTGAGTGGAGCTGAGGGAGAACACATCTGGCTATTTCTGCTCTGTAAAAGCCTGACACTAAAGTAAACACCCTGGCTACAAAGACAAAAAACTACCCCAAAACAGCAGTATGCTTTGGAGTGTCCTTACTGCAGGCATTGAGTTAGGGGTCTCCATGCCTAAGGGCTCAGGGGGAAGCTGCTGAAAATAAAGGTACAGCCTGCTCCATATGCCTAAGAGACATCAGGTCTCTAATCCAGAAGATCCTGATTCTGCTTTGCCATTGGACGTGGCAAAACAAAGCTCTTCTTTGCTCTCAACCATCTTCTTCCCAAAAGAAAATCTACGGAGAAACAGAAGGACAAGGAACACTGCCCCACTGCCCTTTTTTACTCATTACCTTGAGGACTGAGATGTGTAAAGGGGATTTCAGCTCAGGTTTCTCTTCATCCTAAGACAGCACTTCTATCACCAAGTTAAAAGATACTGTAATGTTTGGACATTTTGCATTCTATTTATTGAGAATGACCTGGCAGGATGTGACCTTGCACCACAAAATCTTCAAAAATGTGAAATAAAAATATGAAGGGTCATTCCCTACATTGCTTTCCACATTCTTAGTGTCTACAGCAATGAAGTAAACAATTTAAACATGCAGCAAAACTTTGCAAAATTACCAGGTTCATCCTCGACAGCAATGAATTCCCCTATTTCATCACTGACTTTATAACATAATGGTAAATGTGACATCCCCAGACAGGACCAGTCTTTCTTAGTGTGCTTGTTCATGGAGCTGTAAAATAATGCTTGCCATTCATTTTAACTAGTATATATTTTCCCATTTTTTAGGCCTCTCTCTTTAGCTCCTAAAACACTACCACATACCAAGCAATTGGAAAAAAACCCACAGATCTGTTGAAAACTAGACAGTGGTAACAGCAGTTGACAGTCTGTAACTGTAGTTGAGTTTAAAAGAAGCTATTGACAGTCACCACCGAGGTTGATACTATTTTGCAAATAATAAACATAGTTTTTCATTTATTGTCTGTACCTTTAGCCACTAAAATGTATGTAAGTTGCATTGCTAACGGATTTTTACTTCTTCTGGGAAAGTCAGGAATTTTTTTTTTTTAATTTTACACAAAAGCTGGATTCTCATGTAACTAAGTTCAGCACTAAACCTTTAAGAAAATACAGTAATTATAATCCTCATAAAGCCACTTGGATGGTAATTATCAGCTCTTCAGGGTACGGATTGCATAGTGGCTTACTCAGTAGGTGCACTGTTTGCGCTTGATTTTTCTAGGTGCTATGAAAATATACATTCAACTGACTTACTTTTAAGGAAAAACCCATCCTGAAGTGTTGAGATGAGGAGGTAGCCTGGAGTGATGCCAGTGTGTGCTGATATCAACACTGAGCTGTTGGCACAGGAGCTCATTGCACAGAAGGCAACAAAAGGATATACATTGCAGCCTATGCCTTTCTCTTTTCTGTTTTTTGTTCCCCACCCATATGTAAGTGTTCCTGTTACAAATGAGTCAGATAATACTATGCTGTGTCTGCCCTTCCACAGGATACAGGATCCCTTCCCCACCAGACATGCTAAAAGAAAGGACTTGATGTCTCAGTTCACCTTGTGAGCCTGTGCCCAAGGACACAACCTGCACCCTCTGATGACTTTCAGTGGTCAAATACAACATGATATGAGCTGAAAGATGGGCTGCTGGGAAAGAAGACCAGCTTCGGTGAACTCAGTAAAAAAAAAGAATTTAAAATCTTTGGATGAGTGGCAGGAAACTCAAGAGGACTATAAAGATTCCATGAGGATATACAAAGAGAAAACTGTAAGAGCCAAAGTACTGCCAAAAATACAATAGAAAATGTTTTTATAAATACATTGACACCAAAACGTGGTCTAAGGAGAATCTCCATCCTTTTTTGGATGTGGGTCCGTGACACAGGAAGAGAAAAAAGCTGAGGTATGCCTTAAATGCCTTCTGTGCTTCAAAATGCAGCAAAATTAAAGAGCAGAATGAAGCTCCCATAATCCAAGGGAAAATAGTAACTTGCTATATCACTTATATACAAGTCTATGGGGCCAGATGGAATCTACCCAAGGGTACTGAGGTAGCTGCTGGAAGTGCTTACCAAGCCACTCTGCATGAGGTATCAGCAGTCCTGGCTAACTGAAGAGGTCCCAATTGGCTGGAGACTGGTCCAGGAAAAGCTGGAAGGAGGATCCACAGAACTGACTATGGTCAATCAGACCTTGGTGCCTGGGAAAGTCATGGAGAAAATCATCCTGAGTGTCATCACCCAGCCAGCATGGATTTGTGAAAGGCAGGTTCTGCTTGACCAACATGATCTCCTATGACAAGGTGACACACTTAGTGGACAAAGGAAAGGCTGTGTATGTTTTCTGCATATATTTTTAAAAAGCCTTTGGCCATCTCCCAGAGAAACCAGCTGCTCAGGGGTTGAATGGGTGCACTGTTTTCTGGATAAAAAACTAGCTGGATAGTAAAGACCAGAGAGTGGCAGTGAATGGAATTACATCCAGCTAGTGGCCAGTCACCAGTGCTGTTCCCTGTTTAGTATCTTCATTGACGACCTGGACAAGGGGATCGAGTGCAGCCTCAGTCAGTTTGCAGGTGACACCAAGCTGGGTGGGGGGGCTGATCTGCTGGAGGGCAGGAAGGCTCTGCAGAGGGATTGGGACAGGCTGGATCATGGGCTGAGCCCAGTGGTGTGAGGTTCAACAAGGCCCAGTGCCGGGTGCTGCCCTTGGCTCACAACAACCCCAGGCAGTGCCACAGGCTGGGGCAGAGTTGCTCAAAAGCTGCCCAGTGGAAAAGACCTGGGGGTGCTGGTGACAGTGACTGAATGTGATCCAGGGTGTGCCCAGGTGGCCAAGAAGGCCGATGGCATCCTGGCCTGGATCAGCAATAGTGTGGCCAGCAGGACTAGAGCAGGGATTTTCCCCCTGTACTTGGCACTGGTGAGGCCACCCCTTAAATTCTGTGTTCAGTTTTAGGACCCTCACAAAAAGAGAAGATGTTGAGGTGCTGGAGCAAGTCCAGGGAAGGGCAGTGGAGCTGGTGAAGGGTCTGGAGCACAAGTCCTGTGAGGAGCAGCTGAGGGAGCTGGGGCTGTTTAATCTGGAGGAGAGACCTTATCACTCACTACAGATACTGGCAAGGAGAGTGTAGCACAGTGGGAATCAGTCTTTTTCTCCAAGTAACAAGTGACGGGACCAGAAGCAATGGCCTCAAGTCACACCAGAAGAGATTAGATATTTGGAAATGGTTATTCACCAAAAGGGTTGTCAAACATTGGGACAGGCTGCCCAGGGAAGTGATGGAATCACCATCCCTGGAAGTGTTCAAAAAACATGTGGATGTGGCACTTTGGGACATGGTTTAGTGGTGAACTTGGCAATGTTAGGTTAACAGTTGGACGCAATGATCTTAAGCATAATTTTTAATTGAAATGATTCTATGATAGGCAGTTCTTTTAGTTGTATTTGTAAATTCTCAGATTTAAAAGAATGATCATTTGTAATCAGTGTTACTCTTCAGAATGGTTTATTATCTCACTGTTTTTGTCATAATGAGTGTAAGGCTCCAATAGATGATAATGGGTAGTTTCCATCATGCATGCTTGATATACTGAGCTGAGCTCTGACTCAGGGACAGGCTATCCAAGATCTGTGCATTTAAATAGGAGGAGAGTCTGTCAGTGATGATTACTGAGTAACCTGAAAAGGCTGAACTTTTGCATATGGTTAAAAGCAGACCTTCAGTAGGTGAAAGGCTCTTCAGTCCTGCCCAAAACTGGGGAAAAGAAGGGAAAATCCCTTGAATGCATTAGTGAAAGCGAATGAAAGGGTGAAAATCTCATGGTTATTAATGATTGCCATATCCTCAATTAAGATCAAAAGGTAATTTTTTTAATGAACTGGTAGAGGGTGTTTCTGTACTGTCAACTTTTCCCAGCCCTGCTTATTTATGAAGTCATAATGCAGTGACAGAAAGCACAGCAAGAATAACATGTGGAAGGAAGTAATCTGCAAAACAGCTTGGTGTTTGGATGGTTATGAAGTCATGCTTCCTACCTGGCACTGAATTTTACAATAGCTATTATGGAGTGAGTGTTGCTGACACTTTTGGCAATTCATTTTGCTGAATCTCACTGAAATTGCACAGTGTAATAACTTGCCTTAATTAAAGAAACAGTTATACTTGATAGAACTGGCTGCTACACCCTACACAGAAGCTCATGATACCAAAACCAAGACATGTGCAAAATGTGTTGGCAGTGACTTCAGCAGAAACCTCAGCAAAAAAGCCAAAAAAACTTTTCTGGATAGAACTCTGCCTACACAACAAAAGGAGTTATGATCACAGAGAGAGAGCCCTGCTACTCTCTATTTAATGTCTTAATTCTTTGTGCAATTAAAATTTGTAGTGCAATGAAAAGAACTGCCACAGTAAACATCCAACTGCGTAATTTGTACTTATGAAAGAGTTGTTGAGAGAAAGCTCACAGCTAGGGATGAGAAGGAGAGCACAGTGATTATGTGGATGATTATTATTAGATTTATTGCTGATACAATAATATTGCCAGGGAAGTATAATTAAATAACCACTCCATCATCTATTGTGATAGATTATGGTATAATCAGGTATTTGTCCCTCCTGTTGAGTCACAAGCTTCAGTGAGACCCCCTTGCTTTCTAAACTTCTCAGGGAAGTGTAGGTGCAGCTAGGTTGACTTAGTCTAAGACTGGCCAACAGTTGGTCTCTAAAGGGCTATAATATAAGCAGATTTGGCTGGAAATGTACAGGTTTAGAGTCTTTGGCCTTGCAGAAGTCACAATTACAAAGCAACAAAGCACCTTGTTGCTGCTTTATTAGGATTTTCTGTCTGTATGGTAGTGCTTTTTACTCACCCTCCAAAAGTGAGTATTCCTTGCAGGCATCCCTGCCAGGGAAGGCATCCACCCTGAAGGTACCTGCAACATCGGGAGACAAGTTTGCCCAGTTGACCCAGTCTTCATTAGCACTTTACCCTTATGCAGGCTGATGTGCACCAAAGTCAATCGAAAACATCTCAGCTCCCCTGTCTCTGGAACATATTAATTAGGTGAGCATCCAGACAGTTCTTCCTGCAACACCTGCCTGGTGTTTTTATTTTAGGACAAACCACATTGACCACTAGAGAGAAAGTGGTGGTGGGGGAAAGGACACACATGAAGATCTGATTGTCTTTCTTCACCATCCCAGTGAATTGCTTGCAACACTCAATATGATTTTTGAATAAGCAGTAAGTGTATTTAAAGTTGGTTATGAAACCAGAGCTGTGATAGCAAGCTGTACTGGTCATGACACAGATGAAGCTGCCCTTACTATGCTTCAGTCAAAACATGTTACAATTATAGTAGGTTCTTGTCCAATACAAGCTAGAGTCAAAAACTCTCCAAGCAACCTCTTACAGAAAGGACAGCAATGCTATTTGTTTGTCCACACCTTTGTCCCAAAACACTTGCTCAAGGAGTTTAAGGAGCTACCACCACCTGCAAGGACTCACACATGGTATTTCGGTTTTGTTTATAAAATGAGATCCAAATGTTTTTCTATGTAGAATTTGTTCCCATTTAACTATACTGAAAGATAATCTTTGAAAATGTCTTGCTTTTGTTGCATGTAGTCTCATTACTGCAGACTGTAACTTGTGGTTTGCTAGAGAAGTCCTGAGTTTAGGCTGTGTATCTGGATGTTATCAGTGTCATTATGAAGAGTGACTGACTCTGGTTTTATGGCTCAGAAAACATCTGCTTCTGTATGTGAGAAAGAAAAATGGGAAATGCCTGCTTGAGAATGTGTTGTCACAGTGACAGCAATGGATTAAAACAAAACTCTGATAAAATGACTAATGCATACATGTATCACACAGGGCAGGAGGCTGCCGGGGTGGGTTCCCAGCTTGCATAAACTTCAGAGTGGCTGTACCTTCTGCATTAGCAGCATTTGATATGGTTGCTCTATAACCTCCCATGCCTGCAGATCCCACGCCAGTAGAGAGGCTGTTCCAGTTCACTAATCTAAGGGTAATGCCACCTCTAGCTCCATGATCCCACTCTCCTCACATGGGGCCTTCCTCCTACTCCTCCCGTTAGGAGCAGAGTAAATCTGCGCTGTTTGTATATTGCTCATGCAGGAGGAGAAAATTATGAAAGAAAGCTGGAGGCAGCTAGTGGCTTTTCTTGGGCACCATGACCAAGAGAGGTTATTCCTCAGCCAACAGAAACTCCTGAATTAGCCTATCCAAGGTCACTCAAATAGGCAAGCCCAAAAAATTTTAGGTGGGAGAGGCCTGTTTGCTGATTCATTAAGCTAAGTCTTGTTTCTTTCACCAGAGGCAGCTAAATCTTAGAAGCTGCTCCTGGCTTGTGGCACAAGGAAGACTGGTACCTGCCAATTAATGAGGGTAGCAGAAATTCCTGCCCTGCATATGCTAGAGGAATCCCAGGCTTTGCCTGGCACAAACACTCTCAGGCACAGCTATTCCTGTGCTTGGGGCCAGAGGCTAGGCAAGCTCCTGAGCCCCATAAAAACATGAGGTAGAGCCTTGCTTACTGCACATCCTAGAGCTTGCATGCTGCTGCATGTGAGCCGAGACTGCAGCAGAGAGCATCAGATTGAGGTAGGTGGATGTTTCTTCATCCCTCCTGCCTCTCCTCTTCCTCCTCCTCAGTTTGGGTGTGCAGCTGTGCTCATGAGAGTTGGCAGGTGAGGGATTGAAGGGCCATGAGGGCCAGGACAGCCAAGCCACCAAGGCACCTGCTGCTGTCCCAGCTGTCCCCAGGGACCTGGGGGCTGTTTGTCCCCAGCCTGAGCTTGGGGACGTGATGCTGGGCTGGGTATATGAAGCACTCAGTGTAGCTGAAAATCAACTGCTGGCTCTGCTGAGTGGATTTGCCTTTCTTTAATGGTCTTGAAAATCATGACAATTAAAGAAAATCTAAAATCCCATTTAGATTCCAGTATCACTATCCAGCCACTACAGGTACCTTGCACCCTTGAGAACCTGACAAAGCATACAAAAGTTGAAAAAAAGGTGCCATCAAGATATTTGTAGAGTTTCCTGTATATTCATAAGAGAACTGTAACCCTCATCATGTGGGCAATGCTTTCAGACCTTAGTTTACCCCCAGTATAAAAAAATAGCCTTGAATGGAGAAGTGGCTTTTTCTTGAGCAGCTGTTCTTTGCTCGATTTGGTTTTTATGTTCTGGTCTGGAGAGGAGTGTGAGGAAGTTAAAAATTAAAACACCTTGTTTCATTAGAATACAAACAGGAGATACTGTGATCAAGCAAAGATAAAATACCTTGTTCAAAATAACAGTTGCTCTTAATGAGTGATTTTCAAGTTAGGAAATATTTTCGCTGCATTCACAGAATGTGTCAGTGCACTATTAATACTAGTTCATAAAATAAGAAAATACAGACCCGGAAAGGTATCCAGAATGATTTGAAGAACGCAAAACTCTTTTTTTTCCTACCACAGTGTTGGGTGAACAAAAGGCAATATACTTTTAGATAAGCCTGTCTCTTTAGCAGTTTCAACATTTGAAATGTAATTTTGAAAGAATTGTCAGTAATAATATTCAGTATCTCTGATGTGAATATAAAAGGGTTAGAAACCATTTAATGGAAAAAGTCCATATAGTTTAGGAAATTATAATATATGTTTCATCTAGTGAAGGAAATGCAGAAAGTCCCTCCTTACAAAAAAATTACTAAAGATAACATGCAAATAAAAATAAGAAAAATATTTAAAAGTAGGATATCTCTGCTGTACTTCAGAGCTTCTGTAAATATAATTTTCAGTGATAAGAGTACTATATTATATTCTTACACCTCCCAGCTTATTTTTGAATGACAAAAGCTGAAATCTTCAGCATATTTTTCATTTCCTGGTCATTAAAGCTGTGATAAGTAACTAGATGTATTATATTCTTTGCTGGGTAGGATTGCATGTACTTCTTGGAGTCAGAAAAATGAGACAGAAAAAAAGCGTGAAAATAAATTGAAAGAAATCCTACAAGCAGCACTAAAATACAGGTTTACTCCTTATGTGACCTATAGGAAAAGCATTCAAGAAAATTATCCATGGAATTATTCAGAAGGAAGGAGATTTATTAACACTTTGAACAGGCAGCTAAAACAATGTAGAAGTGTGGCTCACAATGTTTTCTCCCTCCTTCTCTCTGTTCTTCCCCATCTGGAACTGAGTTCTCAGTACACATGCTTCAGGCAAGCTGTAAAGGTCTATCCACATTCAGGTTATACAAGTATTCCAGTTATGCTAGCTGACCCGATTTTGGAAATTAGATTTCTTGCATTGTATGGTTCCTACGAAACATATCAGATGTGAATGGTATCACTTTACAAATCCACGGGTTTGCTGAAGGCAGTGAGAAATCTTGATTAGAACATGGTGTCAGTAACACAAGGGTCATCTTTTTGGCCACTCCAGAGTTGGACTCGATCTTCGTGGATACCAACCAACTCAGAATATTCTGTCATTCTGTGATTCTTCTATTTGGAACAATATTGATGAGCAGTGAAAGATTGAATAGGCAGTAAAGATAGTTTATTTTAAAAAAGATGAGAGGAAAATCACAGGAGTGACCATATCAGAAAAGAAATAGTTGAATCTCTAAGTTGTTGAGTAAAGACTAACTAGGTGACAGTAAACCCTGTGTGATTTGAAAAGAGATCTCCAAGGCATCTTCCTGTGTGAATGATGATGGGAACTCTGTGGGATATTGTCTTGGACAAGAAACACTCAGTGTGTACGGAGGTTTCAGTAAACAGGACATAGTAGGAGGTGGCAGTGACAAAATGCAGCCTTCCAGAGCTGGATGCCTGTTTCCAATTAAGTACTGTTCTGTGAGAAAGGAAGTGTTCAGCGGCATTATTTCCCATCAGTGTTACCACTGGCTTGTGTACCAACATATCCCCTTCTAGCAGGTACACAGGGTCTAAGGGCTCCCCACCCCTATGGAGCATAAACTGAGTAGATGGGCCTGGCTGAAACAGAGATTTGAAAGGTTTGGTGTTAGAAACCTAACCTGCTTCCTGTACTTCTGTTGGTGAATGCTCTGTCCAGTTTGTAAGCAAAAAAATTGCATTATTGAAACACATCTAGGAAGGGGATAAGAAAAAGAGCATTTTAAGGAGCCAATAGTGATAAAATGTTTAGAGGTAATCTGGCTCTGAAAGTCTATTCAATTATTTTCCATTTCTGTGTTCCCTTCTGAAGGAAGCCTGCCATCTCTACAGAAGTCAAAGGGAGAGACATGGCAAGCCAGCATCAGCAGACTGTGAGCTGTGTGGGAGCGTGAACTGGGAGCCCTGTGCCAATGTCCTGTGGCACTACCCTCACTGCTGCCCTGGGCGCACGTTGCCCCATCCATGACGATGAGAAAACATACATGAGAACTTGCCAAGAATTGCTGCCTTTAGTACATAGTAGTGTGGCACAAAAAAATAGGGAAGACACCAAGTTCCTAACACAAAACCAAAACGATCAAAAGGCAAGGACAGTGACTTTCCCAGGTCTACTAAGGAATGAAGAATGTGATTCAATATTATTTTTATTTTAGTGAAGGAACAGAAAGACAGATTTTTATTGTAGGTTGACATTATCAGCTTTGACCTTGATGGAGTTATGTTGTGTGCAATGCGTTTAATGACATGTTTTAAATGTCAGACCCTGCTTTTGAGGAGAGAAGCTTGTTTGGAGGCTACAAGGACCACTACTGTAAGGCTGGTGGCACAAAGATAAGAAAAATTATTTCCCAAAACTTTGCTGAACCTTTTTACAGATTCTGTTTAAAATGAAGCCACTTACTTTTCCAACAAAATTCCAGTACTTTTTCACCTTTCCAAGTACACATAGTGGTCTAGAGGGCTAATCGGTATTTTACAGTTCAGCCTGCTACTCAGATCTGGTTTCTAGTGATCTCCTCCCCAACAAGTCAAATTACAACAGCCATATCTAGTTATTTTAATGCTCTCTAGTGTTGACTTGGATTATAGCATGTATTTGTTCACCCTCTCCAGCTGTATTAGCAATGACTAAGCTATTTATACAGCACTTGCAAAATACCCTGAAGAAGCATTTATTTAGGTCCTTACTTTTAAACATGTTAGAGGTTATGTTAATTTTTTTAAAAATTGATCAGCATCTTGCAAGATTAAACAGTGGTCAGATCAAAAAAGATGAAAATGATAAAAAAAAAAAAAAAAAAAGGCCTTACCCAGGAATTTATGTAAATATTGCACCCAGCATATCAAACACTTCTTATTCTTCCCCCAGCTCTTGGAGGGCTCCAGTGCAAAGCTGTAACTGGTGATCTACTAGCTGGCTTGTACTTTCTTTACATTTCTGCATCCTGTCTAAAGTGGGGACAGATCCAATGACCTGATGCAGTTTGCCTGGTGCAAAACATGGTTAACAAATTTTGCAGCCATGCTCACATTTCTGGCTAGCGTTCATCTAAATAGGGAAGTAGAGGTTACAGCCAGCAGAACGTATTGTGTCTGCAGCCAGGCTGCAGGAGGCAGGTTATAAGGCAGATGCATGCTCAGCATTACCTGATGAAATGCTTCTAGTGAGAACATACCAATCCCTGCAAAATCCTTGCCATGCTACATTAAGCAAATCTGCTCATGTGAAATTAGTCATACCAGTGACAGCTGGGATATGAGGTGTTTTACCAACAGAAGCCATGCTGATTACAAATCTTGCCTCTGCTGGTATTGCCACAACATGCAACTGGCATAACTGGAACATTAGCAAGCTTCCTTGTGAATGTTTAGCACCTGACACATCCTTGTCTCCAAGTGTTATATAGCACAAGCTTGTTAACTTGCTTAATATAGAAAATTATGCACCTTACCTCCAACATTATTGAAAAGAACAAAAGACTGAAGAACAGAAGATATGGGTAAAACAGCATATACATCAACAGCTTCACTTCTCTTGGTCAGATGTTCACTCCTTCCCCTTGCCACTGAAACAAGCTGTTAATTTTCTTTCCCAGCTAGCAGTGCAAGGTGCAGTAAGTATGAATGTATGGTTAGATTTTCCTGTTAGTTTAAGCATGTCAGTCTAAATTGCAGTACTTTTCTGGTTGAGTTTCCTCAAAAAACTTTGCTGCATGGCCCTGCTTTGCTGCATGGCCCTGCTCAGCAGTTCATAATCATCAATTCATGGAATAGCTTGGATTGGAAGTGACCTTACAGATCATCCAATTCCAACCCTCTGCTGTGGGCAGATATTCTTTCCACTAGACCAGGTTGCTCAGAGCCCCATTCAACCTTGGCTTGAACACTTCCCAGGGATGGGGCACCCACAACTTCTCTGGACAACTCATTTCAGGTCCTCACCAACCTCACAGTAAACTTATTCTAATTCTAATTCTAATTCTAATTCTAATTCTAATTCTAATCTACTCTCCTTCAGTTTAAAGCCATTACTCCATAACCTATCCCTGAAGATCCTGATAAAAGTCTCCCTGTCTTTCTTATCAACCTCCTTTAGGTATTGAAAGGCTGCAATCATGTCACCCACGAGCCCTCCCCAGGCTGAACAACCCCAGCTCTCTCAGCCTGTCCTCACAGGAGAGGTGCACCAGCCCTCTGATTGTCTTCATAGCCTTCTTCTGAACCTGGAGATCATAGTTACAAAGTATCTCACTGTCACACTGCATGCAGAAAGATTAGGTCTCACATCACTTGTGCTGGACTGAAGACAGCTTTTTTCCACTGCTGTACTTCTTGGCAGATTTCTGGGGCAAATCCTATAACAAATTCCTACTCAATTTCCATTTGCATGTACAGTCCTATTATCTACATGCTTGTTTCTAAAAGTGAATTTCTGTAATTTTTGCTTTAGTGTTCTTTGTAGCAAAAGACTATTCCACAGAATGAAGTTAGCTATTGGTTATCTAAACACCACAGCCATTTCGGTAGATTTGAACACAGTGTAAAATGTGAAAAATGTCCCTGCTTGCAGCAATACAGGATATTTTCAAGTCCTAAATATATGCATGATGACTAATCACGTGCAAGAAAGCACGTTTGGAAACTGCATACTAAGATGATGAATAGAGCTTTTCCAATTTATTTTTCAGAGTCATTGATTTATTGTGGAATAAAATCTCACAATTTTTCGTGAAACTAGTTGTCAAAAATACCACATTCCTAACCAAGACGCCTACCATATGCTAATGGTAGGAATACCAAAAGCCAAGCTAGCTCCAGGTGCTGGAAATTATCTCCCGTGTCACACATTGCACCAACCAATAGCTGGTTTTTGGTTCCTCACATTCAGAAAACCATACAGGACTGTTCTGAAGTGGAATATATAAAAACATAAAATTAACAATTTCAGTTAACAAATCCCAAGATTCAAAGTAATGCTAAGAAAATAAGTTTATAGATAATTTTAGAAATAATGACAAATAAGGGAAAAAAAATAGCCTGGAAAGATATTTTCGCTGGATGGATAGAGTGATTCCATATATAGGAATTTATTCAACCTGATAGATACAGTTCAAAATACTAAAATGAGATTTCTATAATAAACTGAACAATGCAAAGGATTTGTCTGCAAAATGTTTACTTGAAAAACACTCAACAACGATTATTAAGAAATTATTTTTCCCCTCTACATTAACCTATTTACATATACTATACATATTTTTATATATATCTCTATGCACACATACACACACACACAAAGTTTTAATCTGAATTGTGCATTACTATAATGGATCCATAAAACTATGTATCATACAACAACTTGGTTTAAGGTTTTGCATTTCTTGGATATAACAGTCTTCTTTTTGTCTGCAATTGTGCAAAAATTAAACGTGTGTAAGACACGTTCTCTCAATGCATTGCCAGTAATTTCCTGTAGACACTGTTATTCACATTAGTAGTCAACGTAGCCCTTCTATTACTAGTGGTAGACATCAACTGGCCACTGCTGTTACTACTGTTGGGATCAAAAGTCTTTTTACAATTGAAGAGACTGAAAAATTGTCTCTGATACTGAGAAGAAGCATAGTAGTAAATAAAGGGGTCAATGCAGCAACTGATGCTGCTGATAGAAACACAGAGTAGATAGGCAAAGTAGAGATACTCTAAGCTGTTATCATATGAAAAATGGATATAATGAATTAAGAGGAGCACATTTGTTGGTCCAAAGCAAATAACGAAAACAGAAAAAACAGCCACGCACAAGAGCAAGGCACGTGTCTTCTTGTTTTGCTTTGCAACTATGGTAGAAGAACTAAGACAGCGAATGATACACACGTAACAGACAGTAGAAATTATAAACGGCACTATGAAAAACACAGAAGAGAAGACAGAGAAGAAGTGGAGGTAATAGCCGTGAAGTTCAGATTCTCTTAGCACATCGTGGCAAGTAGTTATATTTAACTTGGGTATTTGCATTGTTTGCTCTCTTAGGAGAAAAGGTATAACCCCAGTTATTGCTACAAGCCATATGATGCAACAAACCAGTGAGGCACGAGTCAGTGTACGCCACCCCAGGGACTGCATGGGGTACACCACTGCTAAAAAGCGATCAAAGCTTATGCTCGTCATAAGCATTACTGAGCAGTACATGTTGCAGAAGAAGGCAGCAGTGATAAAGCGGCACATCTGAGGCCCAAAAACCCAGTCATTTCCAGAAAAGTGATAAACAATCTTAAACGGAAGCACGCTTACAAACAGAATATCTGCAAGGGCCAAATTCAGCATGTATATTACAGCTGGCTTTTCAATTTTCATTTTTTTCAGGAACACGAGTATCGCTGTAATGTTCAGAGGGAGACTCAGCACAAGCACGAGGGTGTAAACTGAAGGAACAAAACGTGTCAGCCACGGACTAGTCAGGTATCTTGCTGCTTGAACTGACATCATTCGCTGTTCAAGTGGGAATGATCCAGTCTGATTGGTGGTTCCTGATCCAACTTCCAAGTCATTTTCGGTATCACCATCAATAGGTATAAGATCGTCCCGGGGACTGGAAGGAGGAAACATGAGAAAACTTCTGGGGCCTGGCCTGCTGCTGTTATTTGGAAAGCCTGAAAATTAAGAAAGTATTAGGATTAATAAGCCAATATTTAGATGGCATGGGGAAGTGAAAACATATTTCAAGAAGAAAAGCTAAGATTACATTAGGCAAACAAAATAATAAGGTTAATTTCTGATTCAAAGCACAGGTTGCCCACAGATCAGCCATTTTATTTTAGCTCCTCTTGCTACAAATTTGGGTAAGATGTCCTCCTTTGTCTCCTATCTCTTAGCTTCAAAGCTTTTATTAGTAGTGATTCTAGCTGTGGTTAAGGATCCAATCTAATCTATGCTCCTTTTGGGCAACTTTAACACAAACACAACAAGAAATTTGCCACCCTTGAACTGTCTTGGCCAGACCCTTTACACATTTTGTAAGAAATGGGATGCTTGCATAAATACTAGTACTCACACAAAAAATTCCCACTAGAGTACTCATCACCAAAATCACAAAAAGTAAAAGTGCAATTAAAACATCACAGTTTTGAAATATTTCTGTGTGCTCTGAAGACATCTTACTCAACACAAAGGCTCCCATCAAGAGAGGTGGCAGAAATCTGGATGCAATTGTCAAGGTAGATGTGGATCAACTTTTTGCTTGTAACAGACAGGCAGCCACAGACTGCACTGAGACACTTCCTGAGTTCTATTTATCCTAACCCACAGTGTGCAGGACAGGACAGCATGTGTGTGGTGTACCCCTGGGGCACTTCTGAAACCTGGAGCTCCCTCTGCAGCTAGGTCTTCTGCAGCATGGTTTGGTAGCTGTGACTAAGTCAGGACAGGGTGTCTCTGCTTTTTGAATGTAAAGAGCCAGGAAATCAGCGTGATAAAGTGTTAAATGTGTGCTAGGGGACTATTTATGTAAAAAAGAAAAAAACAACCAATCAATCAAAGATCTATTTAGGCATTATTTCAGCAAAGTTGTTTGTATGGAGAAATATTTTTTAAGACTGTCATTTTCCGTTTTGGCTTAATCTGCTTTGACATAGGATAATTTGAGTGTACTGTAGGTAGACAGAAATGAGAAAGTTACAACTACTCAAATAACCAGTCACCTGTTTGGCTGTGCACTTGATCCTTTGTTGGATCCTAGACAATTAAAATAAAAATGAAGGTGTCTTAGCTCAGAGCAGTGATCTGAAAGTACATGGGAATGATTCACCTGTGTAAGATGCTGCTTGTCAGAACCAATTATTTGTTCTGTAGTAATTGAAACCAATTTTTTTAACCAAAGCATCTGAAGGAGGCAAATGGGAAAGAGAAGAGTGGCTGCAGTTTTAAGGAGCCAGTTACCTCCCTTTTTGCAGAGGCAGTGAGAGAAGGGCCCTATCCAGCATGGATTTTTGTGAAATTTGGACTTGAATGTGGGGGGAGATCAAAGGACTGGTAAGGCAATTTGGTGATTTTTTTTAAAGCTACTGTGTTTTATGTACCATGCTGTGTCACAGCAGTATTCTAGGGACAGAGAGACAAAAGAAGGGAAGTGTTTGAGAGAATAGTTTTCATATGCAAAGTGACTAGATTGCAACCTCTGCCGGTCAGAAAAAAAAAGATGCTGGATGAGAATTTCAGCCTGGGAGCTTGTTTCACCGACTGTAGTAGGAATGATTTCGTTTGAAGCAGAAATGACAGAAGCACATGAGATTCAGTGTTTGCACGGAAGGGGACTAAACACATTTATACAAAGGTCTATTCTCCTCTTAAAGAGAACATGAACAACAGGCAGAACTATAGAGCCTTCATCTTTAACACTTCTTTATAAGTTTAGTCCAAGCAGTTGGATGGCTCAAAGAGTCATCTCCTAGCTTGGCATTTATGTTGCAGCACAAGTCCTCTTGTATGACATCTCTAACTTCAGCCTGTGGCTGACATCAAAGAGTTATGAGATTTTTTGTATTTAATGATCATTGCAATAGAAATACGTCACAAATGACACCACTGATCTTCATCTCTTTTGGGAGGATTATACCTATACTTGAATGAAAAAAAACCCCTCTGATTTCTTATGCTCAGAAGCTTGTCTCCACGGTAAAGACATCAGTAAAAGTGAGGGAAAATCTGTTAACTGTACCTATTGTATCTCCAGTACACACAAGCTTTATGAATTCAAGACTTTGAGTGCCATGAATATATACTTCTAAACCAGAAAATTATTGAACGAGAAGACAATGATGATTTTAGTCCCCCAAAGACCTACATATCCTTCTTGCTTTCTTCACCACTGAAAAACTGTGTGGGGAGTCAAACAAAGAGGTGACATGGTTCCATGTGAGGAAGGCATGTTTCTGGGAACACAGATATAAATGGACTTGAAGAGAGGGAGGGTAAATCCTGGAGTTAGGTACTGTGTTGCCAAGATTGCCATTGCATGACAGGGTAACTGAGGCACCAGCACCTCTCATCCCAGTAACCCTGAACTTTGAAGGAACTAAGCTGTGCTGCAGTTTCACACCTTTGAGAACTAGCAAGCCAACCCAATCAGAGCCACTGATCCTTAATGGCTGAGGTTAAGTCACTTAGTGAGGATGCCCTGGGTGATAACCTGACCCACTTCTCATTACTAACTCCTACCTGAGAACTGTATGAAAATATGCTACAAGAAAAAAAGGCTATGATTGAGTCAGGTACCTTTTACTGACTACAAGCGTTTGTTTTAGCTATTGCTTATAGTTAACTGAACATTGCTAATAATTTTAATTATATCTTGAATTCCTGGAGACATCTTATTTACAAGATGAAAGGATTTAGAGTCACTTTCACTCCATTATAAAAAAAAATTAAAATAGAATCTTATTACAATAAATCAGAACAAAAAAATTTATAAATAATTTGAGTTTAGTTAAAATTCTCTGGAATAATACTCTAATTTAATGAAAACTATGTGTTCTTTACATAAGCAGAGACTTTCTAAGCTCAGAGTTGAACTCAACCTTCAGTGTGTCAACATCACCTCCACGCTGACTCCTGTACTCAGTCCATGTCCCTGTCTTGAACTTGGATGACATGAAGTACTACTTGAAAACCAGCTTTGTGGAAAAATGTCATGAGGCATCACACTTGCTATTTCTGTGCTACTTGATAACATAAAGAATGGTGATTTAAACTTTCTTGATGAAACTAAATTTAATTTGAAAGCTTGACAGCCAACACAAGTTCTTATCCTTTACCAAGCTACTTGTATGACACAGTGTCTATGTAATTCTAGAAAAAACAATATGCACTTCATAGTTTCTGAAACAGAAAGGAAGACAGGTACTGCCCTGAGGTTTTGTATTCCTTTTGTGTCAATTTTTATTTGAAAAAGCTGAAGGTAAAGAGATTTATTCTCAGAAGGGAACAGGATGAAATGATTCCATATTATTTCAAAAGATTGTAATGAACCTGCATAGCAAACAAAAAAGTTAAGTATGGGAAACAGGCATTACCTTTAAACTGAGTTAGTACAAGATTGCCAATATACAGTCGCTCTACAGAAAAGATTTTGAAACTACTGCTAGATAGCTACAATTATACCAGAATCTGTGAAACTATTCTTTCTAGCTGTTTTCAAGCTATAGGTATAATTTGTTTAAAAAAAATT
Organism: Pomatostomus ruficeps; assembly: GCA_013400735.1. Taxonomy (NCBI): domain Eukaryota; kingdom Metazoa; phylum Chordata; class Aves; order Passeriformes; family Timaliidae; genus Pomatostomus; species Pomatostomus ruficeps. The sequence goes on from VYZT01002709.1 coordinate 23,828, forward strand.
TCACTACAGCTTAATTAGGTTTTAATAACTAAAATAATCTGTTCAGAAAACAGAGGTAAAGCTTGTATAAAGATAATAAATGTTCAGAGGGTCATCTTACTTTTCTAGGCTGTCATCCAGTCCTTTTGGAAGATGTCACGCCTGATGGATTTCTATTCTTATGACTGATAGTAACTCAGTCATATTAGCAGTGAGAATAACAACTCTGTCAAAATACCTGTAAAATCTAAACAGGTATGAAAGAGTAAGACTAGTAAACTATGAACAAAGAAACATGTGGTGATGGCCCAACCCACCTTCGGGTTTCGCATCAATGAGGACATTCAATGGGTTGATTTTCCTGCCCAGGACAATGGATCTGAGATCAAGCCTGAAGGCGGTTCCAAGGAACTGATCACACCCCCAAGTTGTCAATCCTAAATTATGTCTCCTCCTTTGTACCTCCCTACCTTCATGTTTATTCAATTAGTTCTGGAAAGTTCTGTGCCACTGTACTCCTCATTGGACTGTTTGACTTAGTCCCGCCTTATGACTCCTGTTATTGGGTACCTGTCACTGTTTGTCACTCCCTCATTGGTTTATTCCCTTGTTCCTTCCCTTTCACCTGTGGTATAAAGGGCCATGTAAAGGTTCTTCTAAGCTCTTTTGTCGTCTTTTATCTTGCTTTGTATGTCTTCTGTCCCTCTGGAGTGGGGAATAAAGACTTGGGTTGTTGCTACTGAGACATGAAGTTTAAAAACTCGATAAAAAAGTAGAGCTTAAATATTAAAATGCTAGGATTTTAGTAAAAGCTAAGTAAAGCAAGAATTGCAGCTGAATTTCAGTAACTGAGCAAATGATTAGCTAAAGATTAATTATTGAAGTTAATATATTTTTTCAGCCGCACTGATGATCAGTAGACCCTAAGAGATTCGAACAATAACTAATTTTTCAAGTATGCTTTGTGATTTTGCCCTGCGTATTCGGAAAGCATTCCACGGAGCTGGCCCGGCCGTAATAAAAGCATGCCCTTTCCAACTTCGTTGTTAGACGGTCTTGTCCATCTCAGTTGGGTATCGATATTAGATCTACACCCATATTTTAGTCCCTCTTCACTCCTTCGCCTCTGCCATCGCTACTGTTACAACCGACTGCTGCCAACTCCAGGGAGAGACAGAGAGCAGAGTGCTCCATCAGGAACTCTCAACAGCCTGCTAAGCTGCAGACTGTTCCGCCACTGGAACACTTGCATGCAAGTCGCCTGCTTGGCCTCCGGGCGGTCAAGTGGTCAGTGACAGAAACAGCATGATAAAGCATTGAGGTTTTATCCTTGTGGTGTGTAGTCAGGACACTGAATGATACGAAGAATATAATTTTCTTTTCTTTGCCTCCAGCAAGTATTGAAAAGGCAGAAATTACATAGAATGAATACAACATTTAAGTTCCCTGAAGTTTTCTTTTATTGCTTGTGGTTTTTACATCAGTTCTCCAACAAGGACAGAGAGGAATTATGTAGAAAGCTCAGCAAGTTTGTGATTGTTTAATTTTAACCACCTACACTGTGCTATTTTCCATCAACTACTACATATTGTTCATCTCACAATCAGTATACACATGTTCTGCTTTACCCTGACTTTTTTTTTAAATACAGAGAGATGTTGTAATTTCTTTTCATGTCTACTTTCATTGGAAGGGACTATTCTGCATACCATGTGAAAGAATTAGAGAGCAGAAATGTAACAGCTTGGACCAATCTTAAAAAGCACTCTTGAGCTCCACAAGAAACTTGAAAAATATTTCTGTAGGCCCATGAATCTGGACAGGATGTTACAAACCAACAGACTTCGTATCTCAAGGGATATCTTTGTGATGTGAAAAGCTAAAGAACAGGCTCCTACACAGGCAAATTAAGTATGTTCCCTATGTGCTGCTGGACAACAATTAATACTGATTTCTGGGCATTACTGGTGACAGCTGCATACTGGCTTACAGCAAAAAGGTTTCATTTATCTCCCCTTTGTATAATCCAAAGTGATAAGCATCTAGAATCAAAATTACTCAGTGGCCCATAAATTAGGCATTTGAAGGCAGACTGTGAAGTACATGCCAGACACATTAATAAACAAATTAAGACGCACTCGTGTAGGAGTGATGACAGTTATTTGCCTTTATAAAAATAAACAGTGAATTGTTTATAAGTCCACATCTCAATTTATGCAGAATTCATTATTAGAATACACAACTGATGTAGCAATCTGAACCCATTTTCCTGAAGTATTGTTTTCCTGCAACCAGGTGTCTGCTTCTTTTTGCTTTCCTTTCTCCATCTCTTTAACTACGTGTGCTGGCTTCAAACAGTAACATCTCTCTATCTTGCCAGCAATGTTCCAAGGCAGGGAAGTCCAGGCAAGTTCAGACCCTAGGCACCTCAGCAGCACCTGGTCAGATAATCTGCAAGCACCTAACATCAACCTACTGCCAAATTAGTTCTTTTTCACCTGCCCACAGGAACAGCACAGGTCAGTAATGTGGTAACTGTGCATAGTGATGGATAGGACGAAAAGCAGGAGAGAAGTTGCAGGTCCAAGGTCAGAGCAGACCTCAGGATACAACGGTGCACGGGCAACAGGAATTAAGTACATTGTGGTAAAAACAGCGAACGTTATCTAGGACAGTGGAGAAATTATGTTATTACAATGGGAGTGAGCACAAGAAGAGCAGAAGACTTATTCAGATGATCAAGTTTTATTAGTTCTATTATGCATGAAGAAACTGGAAGAATAGCACCCAAAAGTACAATCTTTTTCCTAGCACTAACATTTACAGTTTCTTTTGTGCCACCACCCCTTTTTTTTTAAAGGATATTTTCCTCAGACTTCCCATATGAACCTGATTTTGACAGCTTCATTCCCACCTGTCCTTGTGCCAAAAAGCTGTCTAGCAAAAATGATCTGCCCTCTCTGATGCTTCTGTCCTAGCATAGTTACGAACACTAGGTCTTATCCCCTTTCAGTTTAGCTCAGTAGTCGAAGTATGCTGTGCTCTGACATTTCCTCTTAGCTGCTCATCTAATCAGCCCTTTTATGTGTGTAGGACCCGAGGCTTTACTGCAGGCCATCTCATGGAACTAAGTTATTTGTACAGCAGCACTATCACCACTAGCTAATTGAAAGAAATCTTAAACTGAATCAAACAGAATAGTAATAACAAAAAACCCTTTGCTAATCTCTAAATGCATAATCCTTTGTACTGCTGTACCTCTACCATAAACTGTGAAGTTACAAGCATGCATGTCTTCTCTGACTTTCTTTCCCTCAGCATCTCCATTGTCTAACAAGCTCTGAGCTGAATGGATCCATGGGCTCAACAATTAGGGTACTGATGTTGCTATTCATGAATAACCATGAAATAACCATGGAAATCATCTGCTTGGGGTGGATACTCTGAACTGTTTTGTGCTGACAGATCTTCGGAAGTTTGCACCGCCTAGAAATTCAGCTGGCACTCCCTTAAGTTGTTAATGAAAGGCTGAGAGAATCCACCAGCAAGTCTCGCCAGTCTGGTCCCTTCTGTGCACCACCACCTGCTCCTGCCTGCCCGTCTCCTTAGCTACGGCATCACTCACAGCCATCCTTTACCAAGACCACCAGCAGCAGCCTCTCCTCGCCGCTGCCACGAGCACAAAGAGCCGCGTGTAGCAACGCCGAAAAAAACTCGGCCCGAACTCGCACTGAAGCTCCCAAGCGGGAGGCCGATGACCCGGCTCCGCGCGGGCACACGACGCCGGGCGCTTTTCCTTTATTACCCCGCGCCCGGAGCACGCCGACCCCCGGCTCCCCGCGCACCCACCTGGCCGGGGCGGCTCCCCCGCGGCGGCGAGCGCCGGGCAGCAGAGCAGCGCCAGGGCGCTCAGCAGCGCCCGGGCCCTCATGACCGCACGTCCGTCCGTCCGTCTGTCCGTCCGTCGGTGCGGGCAGCGCGGGCCTGGCGAGCGCAGCCCGCGGAAGGCTGGAACTGCCCCCGACCGTGCCGCTGCGGTGCAGGGACGGGGCTACGCGCAGGGGCTCGGCGGCACCGGAGGGAAGGGGGGGGGGAGGAAGAGGA
>VYZT01002711.1:9694-52373 GCA_013400735.1 Pomatostomus ruficeps
TTTTCTTCCCAGGAAACCCCCCAGTCTTCAGTGTGACCACAGGCAAGCAGGGTCTGCCTCATCTTACATCTCATACCAAAAGTAGCACAGAGCATTAACAGATCCCTTTTCCCTCATTTTGAGTCATCTGGCATGGCTGGTGCCAGAGGCCGGATACCAGACATGATGGGCCAGCGGTCTGTGCTGCAGTACAGTTCCTGTGCCCCTGGGTAACACTGCTCTTTTTGTTTCATCTGCCCTGCGTCTGTCTCCTGTGCAGCCTGGTGGAGCTGGAGAAGGAAGTCAACAACATAAAGACTGGATTGAAAGCTGTCGAAACTGTGAGTATCTGAAGGTTTCCAAAGTGCCATGCTTAAAATATCTCTCTCAGAATCAGGGACACTATATATTTTATGATAAGATAAAGTGGGCTTTCTTTTTCCATTCCTTTCCATTCCATTCCAGAATGCATTAACCAAGAAAAAACAAATAAAAGCTTCTCATGTGGAGCTCCTGCTGATGATCTTAGCAGAGTTAAGGCTAATGAAAAGCTTGTTTGATCTCAACCTGGAAAGTAAAAGGACAGTTTGACAAATGGCATGGACTGAAAGAAGAAATAAAATCCTTGCTCTTTCATACTGAGGGATGGATGGCTGCTGAGCAAGTGTTTCACATGGTAGTAGTAAGCAGGTAGTGCTCTGTTATATGCAACCCTAACCTCTATCTTAAGCACTCCTTGGAAAGGCAAAGGGAAGGATAGAAGCTAGGTAAAGCTGAAGCAGCTGAGCTGGCAAGCAAAGCAACAGTGGTGGGGTTTTTCCTGCTACTAATGAAAGCCAGTTGTTGGGAATTGCGTTGAGTGGTTTCTGTGAAAGGATTGCCTATTTACAGGGAACTAACACAGGACCCTCCAGTCCTTCTTATTCACCATGAAGCAGACAGTGATGAGTTCATTTGTTTTTCATGTGACCTGAATTTGCTTTTGCCTCTGGGGGTACAGGAAGGGATCTTTGTCCTGTCAGTGGCCCCCAGGCTGTCTGGCTGTTGCCAGCCGTTCATCATGTAATTACCCAGTGATCCTCCTGAAAAAACCCCAACACTTTCCCAACCGTGTTTCTGGATTGTTGGGGTAAGGGAGAATGCAGCAATGAGAAGAAATACTGCTCCATATGTGGAGTACAGTGCTTGGGAATTAAAAGCGCCTGTAAAGGGAAGGCTGACATGGAGTTCATGACATGAAGAGAGGCCCAGTTTTTGGCTGGGACAGACAATTCCCTCCCTTTGAAATGTGAGTAGCTAATTCTATTTTGCTTTCTTTCATCATATTATTTGTTCTTTTGCGTTTACAGCTGATTTTTCTTCTCTTTTCCATGCACGGGTTCCATGGGCAACCTGTCCTTCCCATACAATCACCATCTTCCTGCCTCAGTCTCCTCCCTGCCATGGTATTTTTCTTCTGAGACTGCCAGCACCTCCCAGTCTGCTTGCTCAGTTTGTGGTTTTCTGGCGTGCAAAAAGCAGCACTATAGCAACAATAGAAGATGACTGTCAGGTGGAAGGGGGAGGAGGGGAAGGTGTAATTCTTGATTCTATTCCAGTGTGTTCTCACCACAGCCTTGGCTCCAGTGACTGGTGTTTCTTCAAGGCCCCTTAAGAATAGAAAGCTAAAAATAGTTTCACAGTCCGATGTTCTTAAAGGTACTACAAACCATTTGCCTTCCTGGACTTGCCGCTCACTACTTTGTAAGAATAAGATACATTCATTTTCAAGACATTCATGCAGCTGTTGCCTTTCTGTAGGACGCTCCCAGAAGGACAGATAAGTAGTGGAAGGGAATTCTGTCAGCAGAACTTTTCTCTCACACAGCAAGGAGACCATAACCACCGCTTGAGAAATGATTACCATGGCTGAATAATTTCATCCCTCTAGAGAACCAGCAGCCCAGCCCACCAGGGCCAGTTCTGGCCTGTGTTGTGCTACTGTGATTGGTAGAGACCATTTCTAGAAGATACGGAGGAATTTGTTACTCTGTGGCATTGCTCTCTGGCTGATTACATGGTCATACTGGGTATTTGTGTGGGTTTTAAGTTTTTTTGCTTTTTGGGATAATTATTCTGCAGGGAAGAACTGAATTTTAAATTGAAGAGCAGACCACCTAATTTTAATTTTACTTGGTAAAACACTGCTCTCCAGTAACAGTCCCAAATGTTATAGCTTTCAACAGTGAGTAAGATGATAGAATTGTTACACTCACCTGCCAGAGGAAGGGAAAAGGAGAAAGTGGAGCAACTCTCAGCTAAAATAAACTTAAAAATGAGAATGGAAGAGAGCAGCTGAAACAAATATGCATAATTCTTAGAAGCATGTGAAGTGACATTTCTTGTACTTGTAAGGTCCATTTCAAAGTGATTGTAACATAGAAACAGTTCACTGCAAAGTAATGTACTGAGCTGTGCTCCCAGGACCGTCCCTTGTGATGTGTTAGGAAAACCAGCGGAGAAGGGGATGTAATATAAAGCAAGGGAAGTAGCACTTCTTTAATGTGGGCTTTCTCTGGCCATCTCCTCATTGCTTTTCCTGCCCCTTTTCTGCTTTGTGGTCTTTCCTTGTAGTGGTTACGTTCTCTTTCCCACTCACACCAGACCAAAAGATGTATCATGTTGGATTTTAGATTGTTAATGGCCAGAGTAATTCTTGGCATTCAGCAGCATCGTGTGGAGCAAATCCCAAGATGTTTCTCAGCATAGGTGCTTATAAACCTACTCACAGATGCTTATAAACCTACCCATTTGGCTCTGTGAACTACTATTTTGATGACCAGTAACACAAAGCGCCCAACATGCATTGAGCTAGAGTTGCAGCCAGCACTAAAATATTTTTTCCAAAGGGAACAGAGGGTCAGATCTGCTGCTTCACGCTGCTTTCCCTACAGAGAAAGTTAGGCTTTATCATTCCCACTGGTTATTCAGCTGAGAATAAAGATGAGGCCCAGATTACGATTTCATTGTCCCCACGAGACTGTCAACAGCACACAAGCCAAGCACAGGCATGGGAGACTTCCCTTCTCACTATAAATTAGTCAGTTTGAGGAACTCTATAGCTCTCTGCATGTTTTAAGTATGGTGATTAAAGTAAGGGGAGAGATAGCTAGGGTAATCTTGGCTTAAAACTAAAAAAACTTGAGCCAGAAGGAAAGAATCTTAGAGTCAGTTTTTTTCTTTTTGTAGGTAGCAGACAAATAGATCTTTGCTTCCTTTGATTTTATGTATTCTTTTTTCTTTTAACATAACTCTTCTTAGCACAATAGCACCAGTTTATAACTCTGTTACTTTTATGACATCCAAGCTAATGCTTACTGGTTAGCAGGGTGCTAACAAATGTTGCACCTGGCATCTGTCTGCTTGTCCTTCAGTAGGAGAACCAATTTTGATGTCTTTTTGCTGTTCACCTGGTGCTTTTCAGAGAAATAAAGAGGAGATCTAGAGCACATTTCCCCAAGTATGCAGAATTTTAATTCACCATGGGAAGAGAGGATGGAGCAAAACTCTATTAAAAATCCTAAACTCACTTGCTAGACAGAGCTCTTTGTTTTTTGTCATTTTGCATAGGAAAAGAAATGCATCTACTTCATGTAGTTGATGCTCACATTATAAAGTTGCTTTAGAAACTCAGCATGTTGATGGCTTTCTAGGGAGTGGTTGCTATTTGAGGATAAGTGAAACTGTAACTGGGATCTTACTTCATCTCACCTTGACCTCCCCTCTCTAGCCTAATAGGCAGAACTTCTGACTTAGTGTGAGAGTGATTTCTGAGTTAGAGCTGTGGATGAATGTGGGAGCAGAGCATGCTCTGCAGTGAGTGAAACAGATGGACTTTCCTGCTCCCTTCCTCATCAGCCAGGAATCATTGACACTTACCTGTCTCTATCTCTTGCTTCTCTTTCAGGAACTGGATTATCAGAAGAGACGCATGCGAGAATCAGGGGACAGGTTTGTTCCTGTCATGAGCGATTTCATCACTGTGGCCAGTTTCAGCTTCTCAGAGTTAGAAGACCTTCTCAACGAGGCTAGAGACAAGGTAAGAATTCCTTTTGAAGTGTTTACAGCTTCACCAGCTCAGTCCAAAGCCTGACTTAAAATGGAAACAGTGATTTAAGATGCTGGGACTGCAGTGAAAACTTAATAGACACTGAAAATTGTTTAGGCTGAAGTGTCTTATTTTTTCTAATGTGGTCTATATCCATTTAGAACATATTTTAGGATTAAAAGAAGGATCAATGCTCTTACCCACTTCTTTCTAGTCTTCCTTAACATTATTCTTGTGTGGCATAGAATTGCAATGGCAGTATCCATAACAGGATACCACACCTTGCCACGGTGTGGAAGGAAACGCCTTTTAAGCCACTGCTGAAAAGGGGTCCTTTGTTAGTGATGGTGACTTTGTATCTTTTTACCTTCTCCTTCTGACTGCATTCCACTCTGCTCATTCAGATGGGGGCATGAGTGCTTTGTCTCTTTCCTTTAAAAATGTACCTCTGGGTAGTTTGATGTCCTGATTTCAGCCAGGATGGAGTTAATTTTCTTCTTAGTGCAGTGCTATACCAGGTACGCTTGATCTTTTCCGCTTCTCTGTTACTGAGTGTATTTCAGTACAAAGATAGAAATCCCAAACATGTGTGGTTCGTCTGAAGTTCTTGGATTCTTCTTACACACCCAGAACCACGTGCTTGTTATTCTTCAGGTGCTGCTGCAATCATTTTGTTCTTTCACTGTCTGCATCTCCATTACCAGATTGGTACAGCTGTGGAAGTGCTTGTTCTTTGCTGATGGCTGGAGTCTGGCACTAATCCCTCTGTCTCTCAGCTGAATGAGGAAGAATTTATATGAAAAGATCATAAGCATATGAAAATGTTTAGAGAAGAGCAAGTCTTAAAGTAAATGATATGTAATGGCAAATTTGCCCTTGTTGGCTGGCATGTTAAAAGTGCTTGGCTATATGAAGCAAGTGTGTTATTTCTTTTGGATTGAATTGTTTCCACTCTGGTGTCAGTCCTTTTAGCATTAAAGGACCTATTGCATTACTAATGAAAGCTGTGCTGTTAGATCAGTGGGCCTTAGATTTTGAAAATATAGGCTGAGGATCTGGACAGTAAGACTCCTCACTCATCCAGTTCCTCTGCAGTAGTGTTATTTTGTGATTCAGAAAAATTTCCTTGCTGTGGAGATAAACTTGGTGATAGTGACTTGCAGCTGCAGACACAGGAGTCACTGGCTGTCAGTGAGGGCTGCCCTGGCAAATGCCAGTGGGGCAGTAGCTACTGCAGCATTCAGAAGGCAAAGCTGGGCAGTCCAACACCACTACGGTTGTAAAAAGATTCTGGGAAGAACAGCACGACTAATTTTTTCATAGAATCCTAGAATGGCTTGGGTTGGAAGGGACCTTAAAGATCCTCTGGTTCCAACCTCCTCCCTCCAGCCATCGGCAGGGAAACCTCCCTCGACATTCAGTTGCTCAGAGCCCCCTCCAGCCTGGCCCTGAACATTTCCATTTTTCATTGTTGTAATGTTGCTCGAGAAGATTCAAACTACTTCCAATATAATAATGTTCACACCATACTGGATTTCTAAGCACAAAAAAATATTTTACATTCTGTGGCCCCACTAAATTTACTGAGAAAGACTTGGTTTTCTATGATTTGGGGCCTTCTGTATTATAACTGGGTAAATTTTTCAACTTCATTATAGTTAGGCACACATTTCTGGAAGGATATTCTCTCTGTCCATGGCTTAGACTGCACACTTTTCGTTTGATGTTAAAGATGGTGGTGCTCCTTTCTTTTTGGCATACCAGCCAAAAACCCAATGCAGATTCTTTATAAGTTCAGTTGTGGGTTAAAAACCAGCAAGTGGTACATGTCCAGCACAGCAATGCAACTTTTCTTGATCAGGCACTTGCAGGAAAAATGCCATTCTTTTGCTTTAAAATTAACCAGGGAAACTACCTGCAGACAGACCAGTATATCTGGAAGTTGTTGCATGTTTTTTTAGACATAGGCAACATAAAGCACTCAACATAAAGAGATGTTTTATTTTAATGACTATAACATGCTTAGGAAACGTTACTCTACCTTCTCCTCACATACTCTTGCTATGTTTGAACACACACCATTCCAACTTTGCTCAACCTATGGCTTTGGTTCTTCCACTGGCAAAAAGCTGCTTTTGGACTCCTGTAAGGGAACTGTCTGTCCTTACCAGTGTTGAGCTGTTTCTCATGTTTGCTTCATATTATTTTGGCCCTCTCTTCTTCCTCTTTTTCCTCTTTTTATTCTTAAAAAAAGAAAAAAAAAGGAAAAAGAAAGCTGGAAATTTTCAACAAACCAGATGCGCTTTGCAAAGCTTATAACATCTTCCAACCTCAGTGGGCTCTCTGTGCTTGTTGAATCACAAGATTTTTCTTACCATGGAAACCTAATGGAACTAGCCAATTAAAGGAAGAGAGGGACCAAGACATCTGCTTATCCTGTTCTTTTTTGATTTCTCAAAGCAAAGCAAATTGAGCAAAAAAAGGTAGTGGGGCAGGGAGGACTTTGAAAAATATCTGAATGAGCCTAGAAAGAACTGGCCTGATTCACAGAATTATTAATAATAATGAAGCCCTAGTTTTAACAGCTGGAGTTGGATATCCTAAATATAGATGTGGCTAATTGATTACCATGAGTTAATCAGAGCCATGTTTCCTTGGCTGGGATTTAAAACAGTATAACTTTTCAAACTGAGGAAGTTTTTATATATTTTAGCAAAAGTAATTTCTTTAGTTATGGAAACAATCCATTACCAAGGTGTGGGGCTGACCTTCTCAGCAGATAATACTTTTCACAATCCCATGCAGTATCTTTCTGGCCTTTTTACTTAAACAGAACCATTCAAAGTCAGTGGCCATGGGGAGGAAGTGATATTTTAAATTAAAAGGGCCAGATTGTCAGATGCAGGCATCCCTGTTTGTAGAGGAAGCCTTGTAACTGTACTTATCTTCATGCAGTAAACAGATGGCTTGGTTAAGAACTGATTGAAAACTTAGACCAACTCTCTAAACAGGCTTTCTAGCACAGCTGGTTCTTGTTCTTTTTGTGTTTTTCTCACTTTCAATACCACTTTATAAGGGAGTATATAGATTAGATCAAAGAATAATGTTTTATACCATTTCCCATAAACTGGAAGGTGGGGGCAGGAGAAAGTGAAACTCTGCCCTGGAATCCTTCACCAGTTTTTATGTGTTTGAACAGATGAAAAAATGATTTTTTTACATAACAAAAAAAGAGGTTGAATTTTTTTTTTATGAAAATTTTTCTCTGTGTTTCTTGTGGGGAAGCAATGAAAATGCCCAAGCAGAGGAAGAGTAACCTCCTATGGTATGAATTTTATTTTCCTACTTGAAAAAAAGGACATTTGCCCTATATGGAGCTTTACTATGTACTTATATATTGACAGGTATGAACTTAGATCACTAGACTTCCTCAGAACTGTTCTGCTTTGTGCTTGGTTTATAACAAACCTGTTTTTAAGACACTTTGGATCTTGTTTGGAGTACGAAGTCTGCTTGGTCAGATACTGCCATTCCTGTGCTGAATGTCAAACTTAAGCCTCTCTATAGAGACACTGTGGAGACTACTGCCTGGGCAAGGTGGATAGGACAAGTGCCCATTCCCAGGCTTTCTGATGACAGTTCCTCTCAAGCAAGGTTTTTGTCATGATGGAGAAAGGAGTTCAGAATCTGCATATACATTTAATAAGCTTAGCACCTACAGTAACTGTTTTGAAGAACAGTAGGGCAGTGAAAGCCTGCTGAGTGAAATCCATTTAAGAAAATGGTCATTAATGGCAGAATGCTATGAAGCACAAAGAAATGCTGTAGTCCAAGTGCCAGTTGTAGGCTGTGCTCTGCAGTTGTGCATTTTGAGGACTGGTGTTTTCTGTCAGCCACGGGGGGAAATGGATAAGGAATGTCTCAGGACAGAGACTGAGGAAGTCAAGATGAGGTATCCTACAAAAGGCACCACCAGCCATTTAGTAAATAAATCACATAGCTGTTGTACAGTAACTCAGAACTTCAGGTGCTGCAGTGCAGGTTGGCATCTAACATACAAGAAATGTTTAGAGCACCTATAACTCGATTCTGGGGCTGCCAGTGTCACTGTTGAACTCCTGGGAGAATCCTTTAAGAGCATCTAGGCTTAAGAAGAGCTGGGCCCAGCCCTGCCTGAAATTGGCAGGGCTCTTTCCATTAACAGATCTGAATATGTCCCATAAAGAGAAAAGACATTTATTTGACCTGACTTGGTACAGAATTGGTGTCTTCATAAGAACAAACTCAAAATTACTTGTCTGGGGAATACAGTTCATGTTCCATGGCTACATGGTATAATTCATTTGTGTATTGGCTCCTCCTGCAACAGCAGACAGCACAGACAGCAGGAAATTTTTATCATGGCTGTTTTTCCTCCTCCTCATAGAGCCCCATTCCTGCTGTTTCCAGAGGTCTTCTGCTACTGTTTAACATTTCATTGGCAAGCACAGCAGAATTTGTGTGTGCTGCTGTCCTGCTTTCCCTCTCCTTGCTAAAATGGCTTCTTAAAATAAACAACTCTCTAAACGATTTGCCTTGGCAAGAGGATAAATTCAGTAGAAAGTTTGGCAGAGGAAGGAGGACTGGCACTGAGCTCGTGGACCTGTTATATCATGGAGCTTGGGGGCTCTTATGGTGTGGAAATGAATTTTTTAATGAAAAAAAGATATACCATTCTGTGTGACAGTGGAAAACCTGCTGAAATGCAGTTTTCCATTTTGCTTTTGCCCATGTCATCTGTCCCCAAATGACTTCAGGAATAAGCAAGTTTCAGCCCTTGTTCCACAATATTACAGCACATCACAAAATTCTCGGAAGCATTTTGCATGCATGAGGACTTAGCTACAGATTTCACAATTGTGCACAAGAGCTGGTGCTGGTTGGCAGGGAATCTGCCCATGGAACGGTCAAGTGATTTGTACAGGGTGACACAAATCCTGTGACAGAGAGCAGAAGAGAGGGCTGGGATCCAGAGCACGTTGGTCTGTGCCACGCTGCCTGTTAACGCCCTGAGTGAGGCAGGCAGTGTGATTTTGGCCACTGGGGGCAGGTAGAAGCCTAGGCTTCCTAAGAGCACTGGGGAGGCTGTCTGCAGAAGCTCACTGCCCCTCAACCCAGCACTGGTGCTCTGGAAAAGCACATGTGGTCACAGAACCAGAATTACAGAGAAGGAGAAGAAGTTATAAAGCCAGAGGGGTCTGTTGTCGTTTAAACAGTGAAAAGACAGCATGTGTCTCTTTACAATAGTGCATTACATTGATGCAGTGCCCTACAGATGTGAACAACTGGGTTTTTTTGCCATTTGCTATATCAGATTAGTGGGGCGACACTTTCTATTCAGTAACGAATGGAGAACACAAGGCTCAGAAAGGAAGCATGAGTTCCTAAGCCACATCATGGGCAGAGCTGGCAACAGAAGCTGGATCTCCTGACTTGCCTTCCTCTGCTCAGCTAGCTTTTTTTCCAGAGGGAATAAAGAAAGAAGGGGAATGTTTGTTTCAGTGAACTGCAGATTTTTCCTTTTGTAGTTACTTTAGTATGTCTAGCTCGCAGATTTTTTGCTTTTCATCTTTCACTGCTTTATAGTAGGTGATTGTGACCTCCTAAGCCCTGTGTTAACAGGGCACCAAAGGCTGTTCTCAGCCTTCTTGCTGCTGCCGAGAGACCACACCACCTTAGACTCATGAGTGTCTCTGGAAGGCTCCCAGGCTGCTGGGTCTTTCCAGCACAGCTACTCTGTTCCTCCTCTGGGTGGCAGTGGGGAGGCAGCAGCAAAAGCCCTTCTTGCCAGTGTGACACGGACTAGCTGGTGCTAATAGTTGGGGGGCAGGCCTTGTGCAGAACATTTGCAGACAACACCACCCTCTAAAGGAGACTTCCATGTATGTAGGATCCAAGAGCCCCAGGCGAGGAACCCCGCCTTTTCAATCTCCAGCTGCCTTAAGTGACTAGGAAACCTCTGTGGGCATTCACGGACTCAACCAGCTCGTTCCTGTGTGCCTCCTCACTCATCTTTGCTGAGCACAGGAGGAACACGGGATGGAGGCAGTGCAGTGCAAGGGGCAACGGCTGTCTCCTGTGGGCTGCCCTTCAACTTCAGGCTTTGCAGCAGCTGGACAAGCCTTCCTTCTAGCTGGCAGCTCTAGTCACTGCTCCTAATTTGTGCCTTACTTTCAATTTTCACAGGAATTTAATGACAAATTAAGTGGGAAGAGATTCCAGGTAGCACATCTCCTGTGACCAGTGAGCTTCAGGTGTTTTGTGTGTTCAAGCAGTGGTGGCGATGCCTATGCTGAAGTCTTTCTCTGGCACTTGCCTGCCTCCCTGGCTGATTGTCACATTGGAGCTAAAGCACTCTTATCAAGATAAGAAAATAGATGATATGGAGATGCTTTATCTCCCTTTGTGGTATTTACAGCCTGTATTCTCTCTGCCAAAGAGCTGGTACTAGTGTAGTGTGGGTTACTGTAGACTGCTGCACTTCCCTAATATTCAGAGAGCCTGTGTGTACATTATATATAGATAAAATTAGAGAGGGGTGGCGAGAGGGTGCAGGTGTGCATACTTGTGTGTACGTCTTCAGAGGCTTCAGAGAAAAGGAGTTAAACAGAGAAGTAATCTCTTGCTTTTTCTGTGTAGTGTTTCCTTCAACTGCTGCCATGTTTGGTAGCTCACAGCAACTTGCATTTCTTCCAACACTTTTTTTCCAAGATTCTTTGGGTTTCTTTGTTTCTGGCTGAGAACACAGCCTTTTTAAAGAAAAAAAGAATCTATTGCTTCAAAGTGTTTTGTGGGCCTGGCAGGGATAACAGAGAAGGGAAGATGCTGAATCTCTCAGGCTGTGCCAGAAGGAAGTTGCTTTCCTTGGAGATTTCTTCCCCCTGCAGTTGACTGGGAGACATTGTTTATGCTTTACCTGGTACAGGGCCAGAGGGGTTTATAAGATCTGCTTCCAAACTCATTTTGTGCTTGGGATCAGAGCCTGAACTGTTCTTACTGTCTTTTCCATCCTGCAAGAGCACCCACATAAGGAAAGGGAAACTGGGTTGTGTTCGTGTGAGCTGAATGCGTGCATGAGAGAGCTTGAAGACAGTCCATAGCCTGGTTTGGTAAACACTGAGGTCTGTAAGGATGCTATGCTGCTCTGTGGTTGTGTGCTAAAGTGTAAGCAGGGAATGCTGGGGAAGCTGTGCATCAGGGCGCAAGTACTGTCAGGAGTATGTTTCTGCGGCTGCCTGTGGCAGCACGGAGGTGTGTGAGGGAGGGCGGCTGGCAGCAGATGTGTCCGTACACAGCACTTACTCTATGTGTGTATATGCTCTTGACAGACTATGTGTGCTTGCATTTGAATGCATTTTGGTGAGCAATGGGACACGGTTGGGAGTGTGAGAGTGCAAAGGAGAGAGTACAACTACTGCAGGACTGATGTCCAAGAGCCAGGGGTTGCTGTGAATTTACCATATCCCCATCAGGACTGCCCTGTGACTGAAGTCCTGCCAGTTGGCTGCCTCCATATGTGTCCTGCAGCCTCAACATTTGCCTTTTAAAATAAAAACCACTTGTGATGTATTCACTCTCTTTTAAGTCTGCCCAGGAGCCCTGGCTGTCTTTCTTGTCCCTCTCTCATGCCTTGTCTGTCTATAGTCTCCTCTCTCCCAGGCAACACCCTGACTCAGAGGACTCCAGAGAGATGGATGACATGGCAAAAGGTTTCTCAGAGGACAGACTGTAACTTTATTGCAAAAAACTTTTACCTCCAGGCATTTTAAAAGTGGATTTGAAGGGAAGATGGAAGGGGAAAGTATGGACTAAAACTACTTGTTTCCCCAGCTAGCTCACTGTCTTCCATGCCCTGGCTGTCCCACAGCTGCAGCTGAGATGTGGCCAGAGTGTCATCCTCTGAAATTAATCTGTTGCCCTCAGGAACTAAACATGGTGTTTTGTATCAGTGGACAGTTAGTGCTCTCCAGCACTATCGCTACATGTTGCCCAAAGGATATCCAGGAGAGCAGATTCTTTGGGGAGAGAGGCACCTGCCTGAAGGAGAAGCACTTCTGTTGTGGGGGTAGTTTCTACTCTTGCTGCATGAATGAACCAAGGGTATTGAATTACATGGTGTGGTTGTCTTCACCAAACGGCCTGCCTAATTATGGGTCTTGTGTTTTCTGCCCCCTTGACAGTATGCCAAGGCACTGAAGCATTTTGGAGAGACTGAGGGCAAGATGCAGCCAGATGAATTTTTTGGCATCTTCGACACTTTCTTACAGTCATTTGCAGAGGCCAAGCAAGATCTGGAGAATATGAGGAAGAAAAAGGAAGAGGAGGAGCGCAGGGCACGCATGGAGGCCATGGTGAGGATCTGGGCACAGGAAGATGTTTCCTTCCTTCACATTTTCATGGTTTGAGAGAAATTCCAATGCTCATGTCTTGTCACTGTTTTATGTTCTTCTCCCTGACACCTCTCTTTGGCATCATTCTCTTCTCAAATGATGACATTTTTCCTGCTGTCTATCTCATCAGCTCTCAAGGATGTACTGTTTGGCTAACAAATTACCCTCTTTTGGATTCAGATACCAAATCTAGCCCAGCCATTTTTGCCCTGGCACTTTGCAGGATGGGGTTGCCACCACCCCGTGCCAGACTATCCTGCTTTTGGCCTGCAAGCAAAAAGGCCGGATTTCCCTCAGTCCTGCCAAGTTGGTCAGCTTCCAGTCAGACTCCATCATCATCTGCTGCGTGCCTGTCGTCTGACGGCGCACAGTGACACAGCAAATGCCCTGGCACCTGCTGCAGCCCACACTGGCAGTATTTCCCTCTGGCTGGCCTTAACGCCTTGATTACTGGGGCCGTGTCTGGCCTTCACACGGCAGGAGAGCTTTTTGTGGATTTTGCTGCTGGAAGACAGCAGTGTGTGTCCCCAGGGGTTCATGTGAACCAGCCTCCCCCTCTAACCTCAGCCTCTGTGCTGCCTGAGAGCTCGGCAGTCCCCTGCCTCCTTCCCCCTGCCAGTGCTTTAGCCCTGGCTGCTGCCATGGCCCCAGGCAGCGCTGCAGGGAGCTGCTGATTTAAGTGTTTGCTGAGCCAAAAGCACTGGTTTGTGCCTTTCAGAAGAGGAGAGAGGTAAAACACCAGGATGCCAGCAGCCAGGATAAAATGCCAGGACACAGGCTTGAGTTTCCTCTCAGGCAGCCTGAAAAGTGCAGGAGCCCACTGTTAAAGCACTATAGGATGGTTTCATGGGCCTAATATGCCATGAGGGAGGCCACAGTTTGCTTATGGAAAGAGTCTTCCGGCAGTGTAGGGCTAGCATTTGCAGAGCGAGCGACCTACTTCCTGACAGCCACCACCATCCCTTGCCATTTCTACTGATTCTTGAGCTGAGCAGTGGAAAGAGATAGCTGAGCTCCTTAGAGCTACTCTAGGGAGACCAAGGGCATCACATTGACAGGTGGACCTATCCAATGATTTGTAAAATCAGCAGTTTTGTTTCATTGCTCTGTGTATGTAACCAGTTTCACTTTCCATGGTCAAGGCAATGTGTCTTCATCCTCCCAGCACTGCAACACTCCGTCTCCATGCAAACATGAGCTGTTCTGTGCATAGGGATTCTACTAATGTTTTGATGTCTCACACAATTTTCATGCTTCAGTATGTTGTGGCTTTCTGGATTTTTCCTTTCTTCTTTTCCTCCTTCTGCTTCAGGACTTCAGCCTTTTCTGCATGTAAATTTAGCTAGCTGTGCCCTGAGTGCAGAGTTGTTTGTGACTTTGCTCATGACTGTGGTTTGTACGAACACATCCAAACTCACGAAGTCGGGTACAGTCAGCATGGTAGGTCCTGCTGCACTAAGGTCACTGCAAGCCAGGTCCCGGAAGCTGGGGAATGACCTATGCCAGCATCACTTGTAAACTGGCATTTGGCACTGCTACTGTGCTGGCACTATCCTGCTGTAAAGTTAGTGCAAAACAGCAGCAGCAGAGACAGATTCTGTGTGTCCTCTTGCCACAGGCTGATAGTGCTTTGTGAGGCAGACATACGTTGCTACTCAGTCCTCGTTTCTCCTGCTTTCTGCTTGCCTGTGTAGAAGGGAAGCCCAGCATGGCCTCTTGTTGCTCTTGGCACAGGTGATGGCCTTGTGGATAAGCTCCTAATCTTTTTTCCCCCTAATCTGTGCTGATGCATTTTAGCTGCTTCTTGGCAGTGTACCTAGTGATCTGGCATCTTGGTTAGCTAATCCTAAAACTCTGTGTCCTTCTCCACAGCTAAAAGAACAGAGGGAAAAAGAGAGGCGACAAAAGAAAGCAAAAGCTGGAAGCATCTCTGAAGAGAGTGGGGAGTTTGATGATCTGGTGTCAGCATTAAGGTCGGGTGAAGTCTTTGACAAAGACTTATCCAAGCTCAAGCGTAACCGCAAGCGTTCGGGGAACCAAGGCTTAGAGACAAGCCGGGAGCGGGTGGTGACAAAGCTAAATTATTAATTTCAAGAGGAAGTAAAATAATAATCCAAAAGAAAGTGATGGAAAAGTGCAAAACAAGGAAGATGAATGTGTGTGATGGCGCCTGACTGACAGCTGCCTCAAAGGATTTCTTTGGTCTGTAGCTAGAGACGTTACCTTTCCATGATCAGCTTTCCTCTCAATCCCTCTTCTGTGCTCCTAATTTGAACCATTATAAAAGTGCCTCTGTGAAGCCAGCAGGGCCTGCAAATGGGCCATGCAGAGCAGATTTGCTTCTAGGAGTTTGTTGTGTCATCAAAGGCCTCATGGTGATGACAGAAAGTACTTGGGCCTTGCAGATGGCCTCACAGCTGGAACAAGATAATTTTCTGTGTGCCAAAGTAAAAACTAGTCATGATCTCCATCTTGCTGATAACAAGGAAGACTAATTTCAGAGCAGCTCTAATCCTCTTCAGGATCTAGACTGGCCTTCAGGGGTTTGTTGAGATGTGGTTCTCGAAGTTTCCAGTTCCCTTCTAGAATTGGATTTTATAAGCCATTTATTAGCACCTGAAAAATACATTTAAGTTCATTTCCTGTATAGTATTTTTGTGTGGTCTACAATGTCCAAAGCAAGTGATATTTAGAAGGAAGTTTTCCATTTCTGTAACAAAATGAAATTAAAGAATCAGGATCAACATACAATAATCTGCAAAATTCTTTTTGGATTCTGCTTTGGTAAAAGGAGTTTTCTGGAATTTCTTGGTGGTTGAGTGTCAAAGCTATGAAATGCATCTTCTTGGAAAGAAACTCTGGCTTTCCTTTAGAAAATGAAGCCATTGCCAGGTTGGGATTACAAATAGATGACTGTAGAGCCTGTTGTCATTGCTGGAGGCTGGGAGGGAATCAGTGGAAAATTTCTTATCTGTTTGTGCCAGATTGGAAATGGGAGTTCCATGGTATCATCCGCAGGTCTCCAGTTGCAAACAGCAAATAGGTTCACTGCCTGCCAGAAGTGAGATTTCTTTTCCACTTGATGCTAGCTGTGATTGCTGTTGGCTTGAACTGGTCTTTCTGTTTAACAACCTCACCTCCACTGCACACACCCCACTCCTGCCGAGGGGGACCATGTCACTCAGTGAGATACGAATGGTGTCGAAGGAGAGCCTTGGAGCATGCAGACTTTGTCATTTTGAAGAAATCACTTGGGATGAACCAAGGGAGAGCCCCATAATTAAAACTGAGAGTTTTTCCAGGAGGATACAGAATTGTGTAAGCCAAGCAGGCTTTGGAGTTGGGTTAATTCAGAAGAAACAAATAAATTTGTAGTTAAGTTACATGAATGAAATATATAAGCAGAAAAGTGAAGAACCCAAGAAGAGGCTTGAATTCTGTGTGTCTCCACGATTCTAGAAAGGGGATTGGATTGTGTGGGCTGTCATGGCCATGTTTTTTTACTTTTTTTTTTCAAACTTGTCTTCTTTTTTTATTATCTTCCCTGGAGAAGGAAAAGAGGAAAAGAAAGAAGGGTGATGGATTCTTCCTCCTAGACAGGAAGAAAAGAGAGAACAATTGAGAAGAGGGACCCACCATCTACAAATTGCTGCATAAGTCAATAGCACAAAATGTCAAGGAATCCCAGGGAAGTGAAAAAAAGCTCTATTTGTCACTTTAATAGTTTGGTTTGATTTTTCTCTGAATGTCACTTAACCTCAGGCTCTGCACTGAGTCTGCAGAACAGAACTTCCTCTGCAATGCACGCTGCCTGATCAGTATTATACACTACAATATTGGAGAAGCAAACTGTGGTGGTTTTCTGAAGGCTTTGAGAGTTAAATAATTATGTAAACTATGGAGAAAAGCAAAAAAGAGTCAGAATTGTTCAACTCTGATGTTTCATTGTTTACTGAATTTTGAGTCTCCCACCCCAGAATTTCCCTATTTAGGACATTCCAGACTGCCGCACCTCTGTATAATACTCATTGTAAAGAGCTGGTATCTTAAAAGAGCTGGGTGCATTCTCCTCCCTTACTATCCCACTCCCCTTCTGGGATTAGTTATTAACAACAATGCCTATTGCAGTGGACACAAGCACCTTGTAGAAGAAAGACTATTTCATGAAGGTTTTTGAAAGTTTAAGAAAAAATCTCACTTTTTTAAACATTTTTATTTTAAATTACAAATGGATTTTTAGATATGTCTCTTGTAAATTATATTAACACGCTCCTTGCTGCTCCCTGAAGTAGACTTGCTATATATCCCAGGCCTTTTGTTTGTCTTGTTTTAAAGCATGCCATGTAACCTTTGCCATGTAAGCCATATGAGAGGTGGTAATATGTGCCAAATTGGTATACAGTTGAGTTTAGATTTGAATAATCCCTGAATTTCGAAGATTATACTTTTAGGGATTAGAACATTGTAGGGTTTTTTTCCTCCTTCTTTGTTCTCCCTGGGTTTAGGACTTACCCAGAACTTCAGGTGTAGTGCCAAGGTCAGTCCTGGTGCAAGATGATGTGCAAGTACAGCTGCTTGCTTGCTCCCCAGGTACTTGTTTGATAAGGCAGACTGTCAGCATGGCAGAGCTGTCAGAGAAGAAACACCTCAGGGCAAACCCTTTGAATATAAATCTAGCATTTCCCCTGCCCCGGTATTTGTCAAACCAGGTTTGTGCTGTGCTTTCTGAAACTGAAGTCACTTTGCCAGGCCACAAATGTAGCAAAAACAGAGAGAGTGATCAGCCCTCTTGTCCCTCTGCGTACACAGTTCAGCCCTGGTTTAAAGAGATCCTGTATGATGGTATGCGACAATGCTCTAGCCACACTGAGAGTTAAAGAAAGCTGCTATAGTTTTGCCACCTCTTTGACTCATACATTAATGATGAGAGATTGTGCAACTCCTGTAAATCAGCTGTGGGATCCTTAAGGGGATGGACAGAAAGCTCAGGGTCATGCCCCTGATTCAGTGCAGTTCGACTTTCTCATCACTCCAATGCCCCAGGCTCCTCCTGTTTTGAATCAGTGATGGTGGCCAAAAGCTTCATTCAGTGTGCTGGACAGTCCCCTGGCTCTTGACTCCATGGTGAAAGTTCATAAAGAAGGTTTTGGAAAAGCTCAGTTTCACACTGAGGCAAGCATTGTTTTCATACAAGTGGTGACAAGCAGAGGCCCATTAATTTATCTACAGTATTAGATGAGGTTACCCACACAGAAGATAAGGAAAAAGTTGGCTCTGCTATAGTTCCTGCCATCAGATTCTTGCTCAAGCCAAGTTTGTCCATGTTTCTCATCTCTTGGGTACTGTGAGTGCATCTAATGCTCTCTTCTCCTTCAGCAGTTGTGGTTGAGTTACCAGGTGCTGAAGGAGAAAGGAAAATCTTATTCCTGATTAAGTTTAGGAAGCAGTCTGAGATCAAACATCACTGAAGAAGCTGGAGAAGAGCTAGGGTCTGCTGTTGTCCTTGCACCTGTGCCTAGCACCAGCATTTTAAGAGAAGTTGCTCTGTCTTTGGAAATAAGTGGAGAAGAAGGAGGTGTGAGAAAGAAGGGAATAACTGATTGCTTGTTCTGCTTCCTGCAGAAATACAGTAATTGCTAACTTTATTATGAAGTTCCTCACACACAGAAGAGGTACTTTGTAACTCTCCAGAATTTGTCCTTAGCAGTCTAGTGCTCACTCACCTCTGTGTCTCTGCATTGTTGCTACGTAAGTTGCATTAGGATGGTCCCAGAAAAGACTGAAAAAGACTCCCTCCCACTTGCTTTGAACTGAGTCACTCTTCTCAGTCCATTGTGTCTCTAGAAATGCTACAAGGTAAAGTGACTTCAGGACAGCAAGACCCTTCCATGCTCTGTAGCACAGCCATTGTCCAGGCACCAATTCCCTACAAGAGCAGAAGTAGAACTAATGTTAAGGGCTGAGAGACTTCTTCGCTAGGGAAACGACCTGGATGTCCTTCAGAAGCATTTCCGTAATGTGTTCACAATGTCTGAGGAAGGAAAAGGAATTGCAAGGGATCCTGGTAGGAGACCGTGGGACAGGTGTTTCCATAATGATCAGCCCTACTGGCTAAATCTTTCCTCTTTCCTCTTCTTTAGGAAAAATCACACTTTGAGCTGGGTTGCACAGGAGAAGCTTGTGTCGGGAGTTTCTGTGAGGGGAAAGGAGATCCGTTGTACAGTAGATGATGTACATGATATATGCAGTTTTGTTTCTAGCTTGGTTGTTTGGGGTTTTGTTTGTCTGTTTGTTTGGGGGTTAAATGATTTTAAAAAGAAAAAGGTTTTAGGAATCTCTAAGGGGAGCCTGTAAATCTTACATCTCTATTTATTTTGCCTTATTTTAGTTTGCTATGTCTGTATGTATACACTGCATTACAGCAAAGACTATTGAGACTGTGCCAGGGCATTACACTGGCTGGACAGCTGGCTTGGCTCCTGTGCCAGCTGAGCCAGGACAGGGGAAGCATGTGAGCAGTCTTGGAGTGGGGAGGGAGGGAAGAAAAAACCCTTCTGTTTTTTGTCATAATTACTCTGCCCCTGGTGATCCTGGTTCTGGGAAAGCATGCATTTTAAAGCTTGTGGTGAACTGATGGAGGTTGGTAATTTACAAACACTTTCTACAAAAGGTGTTTGTTTTTAATCATGAGTCATGGTGAGGCATTTGAGAAGAGTTAAGGTGCACAGTTACTTGCTCAAACTTCACCTTTCCACACAAATTCTGTCCATAATGCCAGAGAAGCTTGGCTAGATGGCCAAAAGTGGTTCATGGCCAAAAGTGGTTCATGCCCTGTAACTTCTCACCAGAGTTAACACACTAGTGAGACAAATTAAGACAGTTCTCCTTCCTCAGAGCTAATATTCCTCCCTATCTTCATGGCCAGAGAAAAATTTAATCTACTTTCCCTCTTTCCTCTTCCACCCCAGCTCCCCAGATTACCCCAGGAAGGCAAAATCTTTCTAGTGGTCAGTTTGTTACCCATGGAGTCTTGGGCAATCACCAGGTGTTTGGCCATGGCTCCTTGGCTTCTGTGCTTGACGCAGGAGATTTCTGATTGCTTGCCATCCAAACAGGTACTGTCTCCACTCGCCACCCTGGTTTCTCTTATAAAGGGAGAAGGGGCCAACCTGGATAATACAATTTGGCCAACTGAAAATATAGAACTTATATATTTATTTATATAATATATTAAAAAAGCTATCTACTAATCTAAGTAGTAGTTCTAATGACCAGTATTCCCTGAAGTTGGCTAGATTTGCTCACTGTGCCTGCTGAGAAGGAAGCCATGAGTCTAGCATGGTGTTTTGGCACCTCATTTCATGAAAGAGTCTGGATGGTTCCAAACCAGAGTCTTCTGTTATGGGTGATAATGTAGAATTGATCCACAGTAACCAGTTCAAGTTGCTGTGGTTTTACATCAGCATAATTCAAAGTAGGATCTGGGTTAAAACTCTCCTTTAGACAGTTTTGTCTATTTACAAGATGTTCTACACAGCTCATGTAGGGCTTGGTCCCTTCAGCCTTCCCCACTAGTACCTCTGAGCCAAGTGATCTAGAAGAGCCTCTCTGACAAGCCATTTGCCCCCTTTCTGCTCGCCTTCAAACAGACTCTTTAAAGCTCTTTGCAGTTTTTAGAATTGTGAGGGAATGTTCGGTACCTGAGCCGCTCTGTGCTCAACACCTCCCTTCCAAGGCATCCCCATCTGCAGTTGTTCTGCTCCCCTGCAAGCCTGCTCAGCTTGAAACACACAGGTCACTTTGGGAGGTGGCCCTGCCCACCAAGCTAGAAAGTACAGTGCTGCTTACTGAAGTGGGAGGTTGTGTGCTGCTGTAATGCCTTGGCCTATCCTCATTTCTTAGTCAGTTTAAGACTATAAGTGAATTAAATGTACAAATTCTGTAGTGTCCTTTGTATCTTTTTATAAGAATATATTGTAATACTAAAAAACAAAAGCAAAAAAAATTAAAGATATATTGCCCCCACTGCGTTTCTGTACATTTCTTTGTAGTTTCATTTTCTGTGCATTTTACTGGAAAGTCTGATAAGTGAATCGGAGTCTGGGTGTAGTTTTTTCTTAAGATCTGGGTTTTTGGTCAAGTGCATGCAGCTCTTTAGGTGACACAGTCACTGCAGAGCTGGTGAGAAACTCCACGGGTTGTTCTGGGAGAACAAGCAATACCATGGAACACAAGCGCATCCTCCCCACGCCGTGCAATGGTGAAGAGCTGATCATGGACCCACCAGGTTACCATATCCAAGGGTCCTCTTAAAAAGCTCACTCTTGTTCCTCGTTCAGAACAACATCCAAGGGTACATAGGAGTTCACTTAAAGAAAAAAATAAGATGGGGCTGGTATCTAAGAGTTCATAATCCATGGCTGGACATGAGTAGTCCAAGCGAGGAAGGGAGTGCACAGTGGCAGCACTGGCCCTAAGCTCGCTTACGTAACTGAGCAACATCCCAACAGCAAGAGCGTTGACTCAGAGGAGGAGTGGGCAGGCAGGACAGCATTGCTGCCAAGGAAGGACTTAAATAAGGCCAGCTGAAAATAAACCAGGAAAGCAAACATCAGGAGTGAAGACTTCAGAAAGCAGGGTGTGAAGTCTGGAGAGAAGTTAGACACAAAACAGCGCGGTGAGAAAGATGCACACAAGGGCTAGGGCTAATTTGTGGCTGATTTGAAGAGTGTGCTGAGGAATTCCGTGGAGCTCAGGGGCAGTACCTTGTCCTCGTCATAGATTGATTGTGTACAGCTGTTTCATTTATACGTGGATCTCCCCGTTTCTCTTAATGGAAAGAGTCCACTGACAAAATTATCCTTTAGTCACAACATTTCATGCTTATCTTCAGCCTATCAAAGGGCAATGCTTTAACCTTGAGCTCCTCAGAAGTTCATGCCTAGCTTCCAGTGGGAGCCTTGCTGGCTATGCAGCGCATTCCTGCAGCACAGAGTTTCCCAGGAACCCCAGACAAAGCCCCAGCTGATGGCTCTGGCTCTCAGCTGGGAAGACCTGTGGAAATGAGCAAAGTAATCAGGGTGTAATTGCTTGCACAGACTGAGGATCAACAGGCAGCAAATGGGCATCTGAGTGCTCTGTGGGGAGGTTCTTGGCTTTTAGTTGTTAGAAAGGCTCTCAGTTTCTCTGTTTTGATCTATTTGGTTCACACTTTGCTAAAATTCTGACTTTTGGGTTCTTGGTGTACAGGTACAAGGGCAGAGGCAAAGGGATGTTTCTCAAACATCTGCAGTGTGTGAGTGGTAGAGACAAGATGAAAATGCAGGGACCTCCCTGAGTTCTCTTCTCTGGCAGCTGGGGTTTGGTAGAGGAAGTCAAACCATTGCTTTTCCTCTTGTTATACGTGAAACCCAGTGGCATGTGAATTGTCTGCTTTGAACAAGAGAGACATCCTGCCTGGATTCTAAGAAGACTTTTCTTTAATATTTTGTTTGGGGTGGGAGCACACAGTGAGGCGCTGGTGTTCTGCCCTGCAGCATGGGTCCATCACAGAATCCTTCCATCTTCCTGGCTGACATCTTTCCCAAGATCATGGACCTCCCTGGCCTTGTCATTGCTGCTCAGAAGCAAGGTAAGTGCCTCATGGCTTTTTCTGAGCAAAACTAGGTTGGGGTTTAGCTGCCCTGAATGACTGGGAGTGGAGAGGAGTGTAAGAGAAGCTCTCTGCTCTTGCTGGGAAAGGCTGAGTCTCTATCATTTATTGTTTTTCTCTTTAAATTGTGGCTTCTGTTTAAACAAAGGTGACTTTTATCTCTGCCACAGTGGACACGGAGCTTTCTGGGAGAAATCTGCTTGTCCCTAGATTTCTACCTCTAGGAAATAAAATAATTAAAGTTTGGGGGTTCACCCCCCCCCCCCAAAGCCCAAACGTTTTGGTTTTCAACATTGTTGTGATAGATTTTGTTTGTTTGATGTTCCTGTAGTTAATGGGCTTCTTGCTGTTTTTTCTGAGACATAGTTGCTATTTACTTTGCTTAGACTCACCAGGAGGTAAGGTCCTTTTTTCCCTTTTTGTCCTTTCCTCCCTTTTGCAGTTTTTTTCATCCCTTTTGCCTTTTTTGCCATTTTTTTCCTAATTCTCCCCACCGCAGACTCAGCAGGGTTTGCAGTG
Organism: Pomatostomus ruficeps; assembly: GCA_013400735.1. Lineage (NCBI taxonomy): Eukaryota > Metazoa > Chordata > Aves > Passeriformes > Timaliidae > Pomatostomus > Pomatostomus ruficeps. The sequence continues at coordinate 32,361 of VYZT01002711.1, forward strand.
AGATGGAGGCTTGTCTTGAGTGAGCTGCTGCATCTTTCCTACCATGACAGCATTGAACCCCAGGGGTCCAGAAGGGTCTGAAATGCTGTGAATAGTTTAACGTGGGAATGCAGAACTGTTCTTTGCCTACCTTGTTTTAGATGTGGGGCACAGTTGTATTGAGCCAATTTCTTGCAGTGCTCATGGAAGGAGAACATGTCTTTAATTACATTAACTGAAAAAAAGAATCAGAACATGGGAGGGGGGAAGATTGGCTCCGTTGGTCAGAGCATGGTGCTAATAACACCAAGATTGTGAGTTCAATCAATGTATGGGCCATTCATGTAAGAGTTGGACTTGATGATCCTTATGGGTTCCTTCCAACTCAGAATATTCTGTGATTCTGTGATCTGGGAAAAGACTTTCTTAATTTATTGCTGTGAGATGTGGAAAAAGGCTTGTTTGCTGGAAGTGTCTATGACCAGTAGCGTTTTGATCTGTCATGTTACAGCAAGACCTTTGCCACACTCTCCCTTCATGGTAGCGCTATTCAGAGCAGCTCCAGCAAGGACTGAGGCAGTTGATAACCAAGGAAAGCACAACAGCCATGCAGAGGCTGCAGGGACCTGAGGATCAGGGCTGACATCAGCCCTGGACACCAAGTCCCATAGCACAGACAGGAAGGTGGGTGTGCTGGGCACACTGTGATGTTGCTGCCTGCCCCTCCAGAGAGGAGGGAAGGGGGCTCCTGTCTCTCCATGTTCCTTGTGGAGGTTTTAAAAGACTGGTGGGGGGAAGAACTGGGATTGCCTCAAAAAATCTGAAAAAATACTCGTTATTTGCCTGTTTGTAAGTAAAGACTCTCCCTTACCAGTAGGTCTGCAGGGGCAAAGCTCGTGTTTTATCATCCCCTAAAATATCACAAGTGTTGTAAGAATTGGCTTGGATGCCCCATGAGAGCCTAGTGAGAACTTGCCTGTGGTGAATCCATAGTTCATGCTCTGATTGTCAAACTCTGCCACTGTTTTGCCAGTGATGGTTCCTGGAAAGCCAGTGGTCTGGAAAGGTATCAGAAGGTGCTCTGTGCACAGTGGCTGATGAACAAAAAAAAATCAAAAGCTTGTGTATGCTCTGTTGCCCACGGAAGGAGGCAAACAAAATAGCAGGAAAATGAATGTCCATCTACTTTAGGCTTAAGCTACTTTTCATTTGGTTATGGTATTGTGGCAATACTGTAAAAGAACAAAGATGATTCCCTATCCCCCCCCAAGAAGGTTAGATGGTCCCTGGATTTGAGAGGTAGAAAATGGTATTCTGTGGCATCTTGTTGCATATTCCTGTGATCAGGCTGTGCCTGGCTGAGTGCTGTCTGGGTGTGATGGCCTTTGGGTGTGATGGGAACTGTCATCTTAACCCCTGCATAGCCACAAGGTGTTTTCAGGAGCAGAAGTATGAATGAGCCACCTGCCCCTGGGCTCACAGTGAGGTGTTATAACTGGGCAAGAGTTTCCTTGGGTAACACGGATTATATTTGTGCCCCTGAACAAGTCTGGATTTGCTCTTACTTTGTAGAAGAAGCTGCTTAACCCCAAAGTGCAGATTTTTCCCAGGGTTGTCCAATCCAGTGTTTTCTTTCCTCTTGGCCTCCCAAGCAGTAAAATAACTCTTCAGAGCCACATCCCATTCTGCTGTAAAGTACACCTTGTTTCTGCTCCTGATTTCCTTCAACATCTGAGCCCTGTTCACGTCCCTCTTGTGCCCTCACAAGTCCTTTCTGTTGCCATGACCCTTTGCTTGCCCACCTTGGGAGGATCTGCTGCCCCTTCCCAGTGGTGTTAACAGCTGCAGGAGCTTGGGCACCTCAGGCTCCAGGTGAAGCCCCTGGCAGAGGACTGGCCCTGGCACAAGCAGTGTTGCTCTGCACTCAGCTTGGCTTTGCACAGGGCAGGAGTTGCCAGGCAGGTTGGATGGTGTGTCCTACCTTCCCCTTGTCCTCCTTGTGGTGCAGCTGTTGTTCATCTAGAGACCAAATGTTAAAGATGTTGTGTTGCCTCTTTGGAATGGCTGTAGCATCTTCCCTTGCTCTGGTCCCTGAAATGAGAGTGTCTCTCTACGTAGAGAGGAGGCCCCTTCCGCAGCTGGAGCTGCCTCTGGAGTCACAGGGATGGGCAGCCTTTCACTGCAGAAGCATCTCCAGCACTGAGGCAATATGACATTGGGACCAGAGCTAGCTGTGGCCTTGGGGGTGCTGATCTTGTGCCAACTCCTGGGGTGTCAGTGCTGGGATGCATCAGCAAGCATGGATTGGACTTGCACCAGGCTCAAAGCAAGAGATTCCAAATTGTAGCTTGTCCCATAGCCGCGATCTTGTCCTTGTCAGGCAGCTGCCAGCTCTCTGTCTGTTCCTGATTAATCCTCTTCCTTGGGGATTGCTGACCAGCATATCCCAAACCAAGATGGAAGGAAGAAAGGGGATAAATCAGATACTGAGCCAATCTTACTCTCTAATTTTTAACCCATGTTGGTGCCCTGATACAAACAGGAAGGCAGCAGGAGTTTGGACAGGGATCAGTAGACCTGACTTAGTGCTGTGCAGAGCAGAACCAGTATAATTATGGGGAAAATGGGCATAGTCACAGAAATAGCTGAGCTTTGATTAGAGGCAGGTTCTTTCCTGAGATCTTCTCTAGTGGCTAGCTCACTTCTCTTCTTACTCCTCCTCACCCTTTTCCTCAGCTCTGCAATGAACCCCAAAACTCTGCACCTCTCACAGTCATTGGAACAGGGTCTGGGCTGTCACCAACACAGGTGAAGGTTTTCCCTTGGGAGGCAGCAAAGTGAAATATTCCTCTAATATTTAGGGACAAAAGCCCATCTGCTAAAAACAGACTTGTCAATCTGGTAGCAAACATCATTTTCTCCAGTTGCACATTGGGCATGAGCAGTACTTAGGCTTGGAAATCTGTCTCCAGGTGCTCACTGCAGAGCGCACAGAGCAATGGGAATGTCAGGTTAGTGTCCCCATCTTCAAACAATAATTTGAGTGCCTTACCAAGTGTGACATGTTGGTCTGGCCTACATCCCTGTGGTCAGGTTCTCTTGGATCACAGTCCAGGCCAGCAGTGGTGGGACTGTCCTTTCTGCCTTGGTTGAAAGAAGCTTCATGTGATGCCAGGGACTGTCTCTTTGCTCATAGGTGAAGGAGCAGCAGCTCAGGAGAGGACATGGTCCTGAGGCCCCAGGAGAGCTGGCACGTGTGCCTAGAGGCAGCAGCTGCATGGGCACCCTGACGTCAGCACTGTTTTCACCATTTTTTCTGTTGCTCAGACAGTCCCATCAGCCATCATCCTTGTTTCTTTTCCTGTTTGTTCTGGGTTTGGCTCAGACTTCCTTGCCAGCTTTTCTTGTCCCTCATTTGTGTGCCTTCTTGGTGCAGAGAAGTGAGGTCTGGGGCTGTACTTCACTTTCCTCCCCATGGTCCTTGCAGAGCCACCTCTGCCATCCCTGGAGCTTTGCTTCCCAAGAGCCTCCAAGGCACTCCCAGCCTTGATGGGTGCAGGGGGCTCCACCAGTGCCCGATCTGTCCTTTGAAGAGCTTCAGCTGCATGTGTGAGGAGACATTTTGTCTGAGGGATGAGGCTAAATTCAGGCCATGGTAAAGCCCCTGAGCAGCAGGTCTGGCACGGCTGCTCCAATGAGCTGATGCACTCATTTCTGAGCAGAGCCACTTGTGGTTGTAGAGGTGGCCCATGTCCTCATGTGGACAGGGGAACAGGTGCTGAGAGTGTGTCTGGGAGGGATTTCTTGCTGGTGCCCTGCGATGTTGGAGGAATACGTGGGTTTTTCCCTTCCCTTCTATAAATGGGTTTTGTGAGAACAGGTTTCTTAACTTAGGTTACAGAGAGCACTAATTGAGCTTTATTGTGAGCAGGATGCTATCAGTGACACAAAAACTAGATGAAAATTTTGGCTAGGTTAGGTAGGAGATGAGTCTCGGGGAATGCAGCCTTCCTCACAAGTTCTGTTAAAGGACTTCTGGCCACACTCAAACCTGTGTCAGGCACATGGTGAGGTGTCTGCTGTCCTGCAGCAGGGTGGGGGCTTTTGCAGAGCTGCTGGGGCAGGAAGGGCCATCACTGCTCCTAAACCCTTATCCCCTGCCAAGGAAAGCAGTGGCACTCCTGCTGTTGAGTAAGGCACTTGGACTGACTTCCCAGAGAGCTGCCTCCCTCATGGCTGAGGACACAGGAGGCATTTTGCCAGGCTCTCCTGCTGCTCAGCCAGGGTGGGGGAGTCCGGGACATGGGGAACCCTGTCCCCACTGCTGATGGGAGCACAGGAGTGCTCACTTGCTTGCTCCCCTCGCCATCCAACTGGGTTTAATTTTAGAAACAGTGCTATCTTGGGGCATCTTTTTCCATGGAATGCAAGTGTTTAAGTAAATACATAATAGCTTTGTGGAGGCAGAACAACAGCCCGTAACCGCACTGCAAAACATGCACTGAGCGAGTCGATCCTCGTTTCACTTGCATATGGAAATACTTTGTAGAGAAACAGTGGCTGCACAGCCTGCCTCTCCTCGTTCAGTCCCCTCCGGAGCTGGCCATGTGCATTGATTAAAAAGAAATAAAAACACCTTGAAATACCAGCCTTAGAGAAGTGGAAATGAAAACCCTCCAGCTGCTGGGGTTCAGCTGGAGTTCTCTGGCATAGTTTTGCAAAAGCTACAGTTTACTGGTGATGGGCTGTTACTGGCTGTGCCTCTGCTGCATCTGGGGCATCCCAGAGGGATGTGCTCTGAGGCATCCTCAGCAACCTGGGAGAGAAATAGCAGGCTATAAAGAAACTTGTGTTTAAATACCCCTCCCAGTCTGGCTGGCCAAGATCGTTCTGCATGCAGTCATGTTGCAGATGGCTGAATGTCCTGGGTGTGTCCCTCAGAGCATGTTTGCTGGCTGGAAAATCCTATTAACACCATTTTACCAGAGCAAGAGCCCATTTTCATTGCTTAGGTCCAGCAGCTCCTGACATGGCATCTTCTGCATGAGCTACTGGTGACTCAGTTCCCCTAAGTCAGCAAGGGAAGCTCTTCTAAAGCTTCCAGCCTGAGCAAGACTTGCCACGGTGGCCTTCCTCTGATGTAGGGACTTGGAGATGCATCCAAATATGCAAGGTGGAACAAATGGTGTCAAAATAACCCAGCCTGACAGCTACTTGCTCTGCTCCACTCCTGCTGCACATTGCTGCTGCTGGGACAAGACAGTGCTGAGATGACAGAACTCTGTGCTTGTAAGGAAATTGGGTCAGGAGCACCCATCTTGGGTGCATTAGGAGTTGGCAGTGTTGATTCTGGTTGCCTCCCCAAAGCCAAAGGGGTGGCTAGACTGTGCCTAATCATGGAGGTATGAGTGAGCTCTGCCAGGGTCTTTGAAACAAGTGGGCTTGAAGTCAGCAGCTGTGGCTTGGAAAAACATCATGAAGCATCCTGGTGCCACATGCAGATGGGATGCCTGAAGAGGTTTTGCTCTAGTCTTTCTCTTCTAAGCGGAAAAACTAACCTTGTCCTTTTTCCTATAGCTCTAGGCAAGAGCAGTTCTGGGCATGACTGTGGTAGTTTGTGTGTTTGCTCAGAGCTGGTTGTAGTATTTGAATTCACTGCAGGGACTGGGAATTATGAGCTGTGCCTCAGCATTTGCTGGTGGCTTCCCTTCCCAGCAGGTTAGAGGGACAGGAGGTCTTTTCATGTAGTAGTGTGGTTCTGCCAGCTCTTCCTCTGCAACCTACCTGGCTAAGCTATATCCTCTCCTTGGCCTGCTGCTTCCACTGATACTCCAGAGGGAATTTTGTTTTTTGTAAACCCTAGTGAAGGCCTTCTCTTGTGGGGCTGGGCAAGCTCTGCCCATGTTCTCTATGAGCCCAGGATCAGGGCAGCCCTGGCAGCAGCTTGTCTTTTCCACTGATCCCAATTAAGATTCAGTCTTGGCAGGATGGAGCCTTTTGAGCTGCCAGCTGCAATAGGAGAGATGAGGCTTCAGGGGCAGCAGAAATTATTCCCTTCCCTCAGCTCAGCTCATTTCTTGGATCTGGGCTGAGGACGGCCCCAAGGGTTGATCTGCAGAAGCCAAATGAGCCACACAGAGCTAAAACATTTCCATTCAGCGTCAGGCCCAGGGTGGGGAAGGGCAGCTCTCTGAAGCTGGGGAGGGGGATGCAGGGAGAGAGGAATGGACAGGACGGGGGGTGCAACTCCAGGCACTCCCTCACACAACAGCAATTCCAGCCTTGCTGGAACTGTGCGTGAGGGGAACCTTCAGTGCTGAAGTTACCCCATTAATGAAACCTAAGTTCATTTAGGCTGCAGTAGTGGCAGGTCTGAGCTGTGCAGCTGAAGCTCCTCCCTCCCAGCTCCCAGCAGCAGATGCTGCCTGGTGTGACACTGCACAGCTCTGCTGGTGTTGACAGAGCTTTGCCACAACCTGCACTAGCAGGTACCTGGCCTAGGGCACTACCTGTGGAGCAGCTGCATATCTGATAGCCCGTGTTATCTTCCAAGCATAATATTAACACAACTTTACAGTTACCTGGTCCTCCTGCTATCTCCTCCTCTTCCTCCCCTACCTCGTGTCCCACTGCAGCCAAGCTGCCCTTGACTTTGCACACAAACTCTGCTTTTGCTGGCCTTGTATCCTTTCAGCTGCACACCTGAAAGTATCATGGCTATAGAAGAGAGTGTTTCTGTTGAACTTAATTTTAAGGCTAAATTCATGCAGGAAGAGCTTAGTAGTACTGAGAGTTTCTGCGTTTGAGTATACGCTGTCCAGAATTTGAGATTAGGCCCACTCTGTTGAGGGAGTCATTGATGAAGCAATTGCCTCTGCTACTACTTTGGAGTTCTGGAAGCAAACCTTAAGTAATCATGAAGTGTGAAGCAGTTCCATGGAACAGGTGTTGTACAGGTGGCACCTCAGAGTGCTGTGGACAGTAGAGAGCTTGCCTGATGGCCACAGCTGTGCCATTGCAGTTGGGTTGTGCACACGCAGCTGAGCAATGCCTGCTTTGTTGCACTTCTCCGCTTGGAGCAAAGCTCAGCAGTGTCTCAAGGCATCTGTCCCAGCCCATCCTGTGAACTTGCACTCAGCTGCACTTTACTGCTACTATTTTGGGTATCCTTTACTTCCCAAAGGAGCACACAAGGGTAAGTACAAAAGTAGAGATGCCTAACTGGAAGCTTTCTAAACATGGCACTAGCAGCATGGAGGGACATAGGAAGGAAGAGACAGCTGGATTTGTGTCTCAGCTACCACTGCTTAAGCTTGCTGTGCCCAAAATGAGAATGTGCTCTTATGACAGAGTGCACTGAGCTCACCCAAACCCTTCAGGCCCAGCCTGTGACAAAGGATTCAGCTCTTCATCCTGTGCCTTTCTGGCACCATGCCAGGCATGTCAGGGGGTTGCCTGCCATCATCATAACTTTGCAGTGCTCCTCAAATCCACTGGCCTTGAGGCTTTTACCTGACATCTCAAAAGCCTGAAAACCTGGTCAGCCCACCGCAATCAGCAACTCCTCCAATTTTAGATTCCCTGAAATGCCGAGCTTCTCTTGGATGAAGCTCTGGTGCATGGATTAAAGTAAACTAACTGTGTTTCCATTTAACTAATTAGCAGCTCTGTCTTGGCCAAAGCACACACAATGCACCAGCCATTTTTCAGCTGTTCCAAGCCTGCCTGACTGCTGAGGCAGCCAGAGGGAGCCGAGAACCAGCAAAGTGCCAAGGAAGGGGCAGGACCAAGGGCCAGATGCTGTTCAGTCAAATCCCATATAAAGCTGAGTAACAGGGAATTTACAGGGAATCACTGCAGGCCACCAGGGGCTGAGAATAGCAAAAAAATTTAATTGCTCTTTTTACTGCTCAGCTGTTACTGCTTTTTGAATCTGGTTTTGAGCAGTTCCCATTCAGAAAAAAAGAAGAGGTCCCTCCCTGAGGTATTCTTTCTTCCCTGCCATGGCGCATTCTCCTTCCCCCAGCACTTCCTGAAAGCACTGCTTTTTTGACATAGATTTAATCTCTTTAAGAATTCTTAATGACCAACTTCTGCCAGCTTCTCCTTTATATGCTGCATCCAGTTTTTAACAGGACTGTGTGAGGGTGGAGTAACTAGTGGCAGGATGTGGGCATGAAAGAAAGGCAGGCCGAGATGCCCCAAAGGATTCAGGCTAGATTAGCAGTGAACAGACTGTAACACACAAATGGGCCATGAGCTGGGACAATGGAGTTTCCAGCAGGCAAAAGCTCTACTGTGTGTGCATTGTGACAGTTGCCACGATTGCAGTATTTGTGTTTGAGCTGTGTTTGACATGCACGGAAGTGCAACGTGGACTCACTCTTATGGCACCCTTCAAGAGAAGAAGGGGGTGGGCTTGGTGCTTTACTCTGTTCCTGCTCCTGGAAAAATGATGTGAAGCTTTGTGCTGATTTCAGGATTGACGGCATTCGGAATCTTAGAATCACTTAGGTTGGAAAAGACGTCCAAGATCATTGATGCTTTCTTGGTAGCAGGACACCTGAGAGCTTTCCTGGAAGTTTGGATGGATCAGAAGGGGAATTACTCTTAAGGCTTATTCATGATACAGGAAGGATGGACTTTTATACAGGCACTTCCTCAAACCTTGGTTTCAGTTGTGGTCACTCACACTAGAAGGAAAAGCTCTGGAGGCCCCACTTCTGCAACAAATAGCAGTGATGTTATATACAGCCACTGGCTCAGAACAGGCATGTGGGAGAAGCTGGAATAATGACAAGAGATGATAAATTATGAGGTTAAACCCACAGGATTACAGAGTTTAAGAACAGCCAGATTAAAATGAATTTCACTCAACAGCAAAAAGAAAAGATTCTCTATAGTAATAAGTTATTGTGACTGATCCCTCGCTAATTACTGACTAATCATGCAACTTGTAAAGCCTGTCTTGTTGCTTGTCCCGAGGTAACTATTCATAGAAGCTTTTGGGTTAAAACAGAAGATATATAAATAAAAAGGATATTCAAAGTAATGCAAAACACACTCCACTACAACTAGTATTTATTAAAAATACAGTGGACAAAAAAAGGAAGTCTCCAAAAAGTAGTGAGTTCATCAACATATATTACACCACGGCCCACTCAGCACCACAGAAACACAGAGCGCTCTCCACCCATTTCTCTCGCAAAATGTTCTGTTGACTCATGTTTCGTTCATTACCTATAAATGTGCATAGTTTAAAGATTTGATAATGTAACATAAGCATAAAATGGCACCAAAATCAGTTTGCCCTGCACTTTCATCCACTCTCAAACCAAGGAAGTAGTGAAATGTGCGTAAGTAGCGAGATGTGCGTGGTGGTCATGCGTGTGCTCAGCAGTCCTTGCTATGGCCCTGAGTCCTTCCCTGTGTGAGCATGACAGCAAACATCTCAGAAGCCAAAGAATCATAAGCCCAAAGCATCATTCTGCTACTACTGAGTACACAGAGTTTCTTTTTATTTTCAAAATTAGCTAGAGCCTGGGGGAAGGCCAGGAGGGTAGGGGATGTCATGCGTGGTGAGGGGAGGTAAGTGCTTGTGTAAGTCAGTTGACTTAGCAGGTTACACGTGTGCTTCCTTTTCCTGGCACTTTGTTTCCATGCTGAGCTAAGGAAACTTTTGTGCTGTAGGCACAGCAGTTCCACAGATGAACAGTCTCCTGTATTTGCAGGACTGTGTCGGATTGTTAGTGCTCAGTACAGCAGTGCTAGCTACACTCCTGGGAATGACAGGGAGTCAAGACCATAACAATGAATGTAGATTGTCCCGGTTCTGGCCAGGACATGGGTAATTTTCGCAGGCTCCAGGAGGGAACATGGCTAACAGCGTGGAGGGTTATTATGGGGACCAGGGAAGGGGTCTCCTCCAGTGAGGGAGCAGTCATGTAGTGCCTGTTTCCCTCTGTTACTGAAGCCGTTACTGCTCATTTTCTTAGTCCATTGCTGTTTCCAGTAAGTTGTTATCTGAACCCGGGGTCTTTACCTACTGTGCCTCTAATTCTCTTCTCCAGCCCACCACAGGGAGGGAGGAGTGAGCAAGCGGTGAAACACTAAAGTGGGGAATACCGTTCCTAAACCACAACATCTATGTACAAATGCTTGCAGAGTTTGGGTACCAAGCTTTCCAGACTCCTTTCCCTTTCAGCTATAGCTGCTCTGTCTGTCACTGTATGTACCTTATCTCACAGTGATGACAAGTAAAGAATCAAGTCAATTCATCTGCAATGGAGAGTGCCTTTTGTGGTAGCTGGTGTATGAGATTTGTGAAGGATCTGCATTAAAACATATTGCCTCCTCATCTGAGACCTGTGCTTACTTCAAGTGAGCAGGATGTGTGTGGCAGTGTGGTGTGCTCACAGTACTTTAACCTTATTTCATGAGAAGCAGCTGCTTGTAAAGGTCAAGATGGTTTTTTGGTAGTGTCTTTGACGTGACCAGAGTTGTCTCCAACCATGTGCGTATGGAGGGACCACGCTGAAACGTGCAGCTTCACATTAGCCATAAGCAACCAGTAACGCCCTGTTTAGAGCACTTAAATAACATTTGAAAAGTAACCATCAATATTAACAAGAATGTTGAGTAATTTCTTACCTAGGAGAGGTAATTACCAAAGCTAATTAATGCTACATGACTGTGGTCACTGCTACATTTATGGGGACACTTAAGTGCTCCAAGGCCAGAAGACTTCATGAAAAGTAAATTAGACAAACATGCAGGAAAACATTCTGGCAGAGGTAACAGTGACTACCTTAATTTTCCAAGTGGCCACTAGTATTAAAGTCTGTTTTATCTGTCAGGACAACGCAGGTTGCTGGTTACTAGGAGCTGCACTGAAGCATTAAAAATTTGGAGTCTTCTAGGGCTTGGTGTGACATCTCTTTCTAAAGTCAGGGAGAGCTTAATACTTACTTCCGTGCATGGTAAAATTAATCCCTTAAGCATGCAGACAGGGCATCCATGTATTTCAGTGCTAAGGTCAAAATGCTGGAACATGCTTCTAACATTGTAAAACATATCTTTCAGATCAGAAAAATAATTCTTCCAAACCCAGAAATTCTGTTTCTGCATTATGTTTTACAGAGCACTCAAGGCAGAAAACTGGGCAGCTGCCATTTTTTTTCCTTTTGAAACTGGTATGTGGGTATTTCCCACTTGCAGGTGTCTCTCTTATGAGGAAAGGCTGAGGGAGCTGGGCCTGTTCAGCATCCGAAAGATACGATTGATGTTTCAATGTGTATTAGTGTCTGAGGGGGAGATGCTAAGAATATGGAGCCAGCCTCTTCTTGGTGGTGCTGAGCAATAGGACAAGCAACAAGCCGAAACTGATGCACAGGAAGTTCCACCTGAACAACTTTACTCTGCAGGTGACTGAGCACTGGAACAGATTGCCCAGAGAATTTGTGGAGGCTCCCTCACAGGAGATATTCCAGTCTGGACACAACCCTGTGCCATGTGATCTGGCTGCCTGAGCAGAGAGGTTGGACCAGGTGACCCACTGTTGTCCTTTCCAACCTGACCCATCCTGGGATTCTTTGACTCTGTGAAGGGAAGCAGTAGCACTGCAAAGGGATGGGAGCTGCCCCTTGACTCTGACTGTTCCATGTTTATAATCTCTGCTGTATGGTGAGGTTCCCCAGCTGTGTTCCTCTCACTGTCACCCTCTAAATTCAATGAAGGAGGTCAGGGGAAAGATAGATAGACACAATTCTGAAATCTTAATCCTTGACTTAAAAATACTTGCCAAATAACAGCACTTTCATCAGTTACTCCATTTCCAGAGCTCACAGTTGCATGGTATGATGACAGCAGGTGTTTCACAACACAAAGGAGAAAAAACCAAAACCCAAAAACCTCTGTGGTATAAAGCAGGAATCTTTTCTCAATCTCATCATGAGGACACTGAAATGGAGGTACTGGCAGAGCAGAGAAGTCTCCCTCTAGAAAACACACATGGTTTTCAACAGGGATAAGTGGCTCCACTGTTCACCTAGCAGTGAGCTGACAGAGTAAGGCAATGCTGGAGGCATAGGGCTGCTGTACTGTACACACCTTTTGAGGTCTCCAAGCCCATCAGCTAAGCAAAAGGACTTCTCTAAAAGGCTGAACAGGAGCAGTGGTCACTTGGAGGGCTGGAGGTATCTGGATATTATCTAGACCCTTGAGAAGTCTCCCCTCTGCCCACCTGTCTTACTAAGCAACTTCAGCTCTTGGATGACGATGTTGTGAGTGACTGCTTTGCACATGTCGTACACTGTCAGCGCAGCCAGGCTGGCAGCCATGAGAGCCTCCATTTCCACACCTGTCCTCCCCCAGGTGTGGCAGGAGCTGCGAATCACCACTGCGTATCTGGCCTCATCCAGACTCAGAGACACCTCAACATGGTACAGGGGGATGTTGTGACACAATGGGATCAACTGGCTGGTCAGCTTGGCTCCCTGAATTCCTGCAATTTGGGCTACTGCCAGTACATCCCCCTTCTTCACCTGGTTTTGTTTTACCATCCCGAATGCCTTCTCACCCAGGAGGACCACGGCACCAGCAACAGCACTTCTTCTGGAATCTGGCTTCCCTCCAACATCAACCATTGTGGCCCGTCCTTCCTCATCAGTGTGAGTCAAGTTGTCAGAGGCATGAGGTACCTTGGTGCAAAACCTCGAATCTCTGGTATGGAATTGAGATCCTGAATGTGCCTCTTTGGACTGACAGTCCACAGAAACCAGGCCAAGAGAAGCATCAAGGCACTTTGTATCAAATGTGGAGCTTGGGTCCTCCTGGAAGACACAGTAGCCTCGGAGCTGGGTTTGTAGAATTCCTGTTGCTGTGTGCCAGTGTTTCTCTGGGTGAGATCTGGGCAGGAAAAGTTGTCCTGTAAGTTTATTTTTCATTGATGCTTTTCCATTTTGTTTGGGTAAACTTGCTCTCAAAGTCAGCCAATGGCTAAATGTGCAGCCCCACTGTTTTGAATTTGGGGGATTCTGTAGGGCATCTTGGCATAGTGGGAATGTCATCAATGAAGGCTCTGGGGAAAAAAACAAAAAGTAACATGAGAACATCTTACTAACTGGAGAGCTAAGCTGCCTGTAGCAGCTGAGAACTCTGTCAGAGCACTGTTTGGGACTTCCTGTGTTGCAAAAACCTCAATAAGCCTGCAAACATCCCCTTTTCTCCTCAAGCTCTTTCTCTTCTCTTTCATCAATTCCCTACATTTCCTGGATGCTATTACAAACCCTAAGATTCAGAACACTCATTTCAAGGTCCCTGACAAAAAGAAAGAACTTACTTTCAAAAAGTATCAACACCTTTTGAGAAACAGCAGCCAAGAAAGCTTATAGGAGCATCAGTTCTGAAGAAAAGTAAGTCACAGCATCTCAGCATCCATTTGGGATCAGCCCAGTACTAGCCTTCTTTCAAAAGCCTGGCACAGTTACTAGGAAATTCTTACACTCAGATTCTCAACTCTGCCTTTCCAAACACTTCCCTCCCAGCACAGGTGGCTGTACTTCCTCCTTTCATCTCCTTCTGCAGGGAAGGGTCATGCCAGCACTTGAGGACAGCAGGGACCAGAAAAACTGCAACTGCACTGTCTGCAAGCTCAGGGGTTGATGGGAACCTCTTGTATTATTGCCAGCTCTTAACACATTAATGACAGCTGAAGTTTAAGCACTGAAAAAACCACAGTCCCCTCACTGACAGATAGATTTTAAATCTACTCAGGCACATGTTCCAAGTTGAGCTGGCAGAGATCCTAGTTGGCAGAGAGGCAGTAAGCCCTCCTGCCCCTTTTCACCATATAATCCCTTGGTTTTGGCATTTGCACTGGGCTAAATGCCAAGTGTGAAGACAGAAGGAGTCTCTTTCACGTAAAAGTGAATAAAATGTTTTGTAAGTAAATAAAGCAGTATAGAGGTAAGTGGCTTAGCCCTGGTTTAACAGCATCATTGATAAGCATGTTTCTCTTTTTCTGAAGCTCCTCCTCTCTCTGCTTGGAGAAATGTGGAATTAGGTTGTGCTCAATAACCTTCTTTGGTAGCTCTAGTATTCAAGGACTCCCTTTTCAGACTATCCACAGGTGCATAAAGCAGCTTTTTGCCCCTCTGCACCTTGCTGAGCTACGTCTTCTGCTCAAACTTACAGGAACTGCTTTAGACTGTCCACATGACAGTAACAGACACAGTGTGGACAAAGGTCGCAGTGTGCTCCTCTCTGTTTTTAAAAACAAACCCACCAAACTCTTCCTTGTTAGTCCCGGCCTCTGCTAAAACAAGACTGATGCACTTAGCACCATTTTCATCCAGAGTACCCTTCAAACACTGGTCTGAAAGTACCCATTCTTGAAGCTTAAATCAACCACAGATTTCATTATTTTAATCACTGCAATAACCTAAATTCAGGCAAAAGCCTTTTTTGATCTACAGCTGATGGCTTATCCACTAAAATTAAGATTCCTGCAAATTTGAAGGCATGTGTTTACCTCAGAGGAATGCGATTAAATAGGCATAAATGTACAGAGTGCAACATTGCTCTGCTTTAGAAGAGCACAGAAAATTATTTTTCTTATTCCTCTTCTTTTACTCTCTCTTTTCATAGTGGGGCCTAAGCCAAATATTCCTTTTAAAATCCAGGAACTCAGAGCACTCTGTTCTTCTGAATTCCTTGATCAGCTTTAAAGCTGAAGCTAAATCCGTGTAAAAGTGTCTTGTTTTCAGGAGAAGCCAGACTGCAAAGGCAGACAAGTACTTCCTTCCACAGGGTAAACACAGGTGGGTGGGAGCAGGGAGAGGAGTTTGCTCAAGTAGAGTGGGAAGTAAACAGACAGCAAGAGACAGTCATGAGTGCAAAGTATCTTTGCTTTTCTGAACAACCTACACTTCTTGAAGTTGTATTTAGTCATCTCTATTTGCACCCAAATTGTTCATATACCTACAAAAAAACCCCAGATAATGGTTTTCTACTGCACCGTATCTTGAAACCATCTGACAAATTCCATATCCTTATATCCTACTACTGCACCTCAAGTTTAATTGTGTCAGCTTCCAACTAGCACAATCTCAGGGGGAGAAAAGAAGGCAGGAGATACTTAAGTTAATGAGGAAATTCCCATAACTGAAGTGAACCCAGGAGAAGAACCTGCCAGAAGGAATATTTTGATTAACGGAAATAAGATACAAACCATATAGCAAAGGATTGGACAATAGCAGTGCAGTGAAGACACCAGATTGGCTTACTGGGTCTAGCAAAACCAACTAGTGATTTCCACAGCATTCATTAAATTTCATTTAATTAATTCCATACACACACTCCCCCACTGACTGCTTGCACGCCAGCATTATTTGAAGTTTGTAAGTAATTCAAAACACAATTAGGAAATCTCCTAATGATTCCCCATGTGTCACAGTGGGATACTCTTCACTCATCTCCAGTCTCTCCACTGATGCGGTGACTGCCTGCAGTCAATCTCAAAGGGAGAGGGAACAGCTGAGGAGGACCTGGACAGGTTGCCTCTTTCACTGCATGTCAGACAATATTAAAGCACTTTTCAAAAGGAAATTGGATTGATCTCATCTGTAGACATCCAAACATTGCTATGAATGTTAACTTTGGGGCATGGGAATTCTTTCAAAGGCAACTTGGGAAATTATGTAGGTCCCAGTGAGCTGTCAAGAGTTTACTATAGTATTTTTCATCTTAAAAAAAAACCACCAAGATTTTTCCTCATGCAGTAAGTCAATACACACTTCAAACAAAGGGCACTCCTTACCCTTTTTCTGGAACACAGTGCAGCAGTGGCCAAACACAAGAAAGCAAAAGCAAACTCAAAAAGACAATCTTGCACCAGTCAACATGGAAAATGATGGCCCTTTAAAGTGAGGCATCAAGTGAAAAACATCTCCAATGAAGACCTATGTTAAAGACCTCCATCCTCTGTGGATCCTATTTCCTAATAAAGGCAACAAAAACACAAGTCCTAGGGGCTTGGTTTATAAACAGAGTAGTTGTTATTATACCACCTGTTGCAAAGACCTGCAAATTAATGCATGTTCCCCTCCCCAGGGGTACCCGTTTTAAAATCTGTGTTTTAATCTGCCCAGCAGCTAACCTGCTCCAAAATATCAATGGGAGAATGAGCGTTTGGATTTGAAACAAAATGTTCATGTCTTTCACCCTTGGGGTTTTTTTTCCCATACCTTGTTGATAAGGAACAACAAAACATCTTGTAATTAATCTCACAAAGCTAACTCTTGTGACCACTTCTTAAGGTCTTTGGAACGATAGCTATCTTACAGAACAGGGAAACAGAGGTATGGAGGAGGTAAAATCCATCACTGAAGGAGATGTTTAAAATCAGTAAGAGAACTCCAGCAGTGCTACATCACTCATGAACTGAGCTTCAGGCAGAAGGGAGAGTTAGCAAGCAGCTTCAACAGACACTATAAGGAAAGGAAAGGCTCATGGTTCATAAGTCTTTCTTAGTTATGTTCGGAGACTTTGCAGCAGTAAGAGGCAATTTCAAAAGAATGAAGCCCCACATCTCAGATTCTGAAGTAGTGAGGTAGGAACATTTGCATTTCTGTCAGCTTGCTGGCTCTATATAATTATAAACAAAGTTGAATTTCTTAATCCATGGATAAAACTCCATTCTGCATGCTTTATATTTATATGGATATGGTCAAAACTCACCCCAAACTCTTATAAGTAACTACACTGTTCTTAAGTATAAAGGAAGCTGATAGGAAATAAGGTAAGAATGTTAATTATCCCTTTGGAAAATGTAATGAACTGTCATATTTAGAGAAAACAAAACCAGCGCTGTCAAATGGAAGACCAGGTAGGGCTTGGTAGGAACATTGAACCTTTCCTCCTCTTCCACTTCAGCGTGTTAACTATAACTGGTTAATCAAGAAGCCCATTTCTTTGCCTAAACCTAAGGCAGAACCATAAACTAGACCTAGAAGCCCAATCTACTCTGCTCTCCCAAAGACAGAAACTAAACAAAATCATTGTATGTTTTTTACGTACTGATTTGTCACCCACCAATCAGGATCATTGGCCGGTTTTTCATCTGGGAAATGTTAAACATGCCTAGAAATAAAATAAGGAACACATAAAAATCATGGCTTTTTAGGCTTCACGTCATGCATCTGGTTTACATACTTAGTTTTCTGCTCTTCACAGTGCAATCTGCATGCTAGGAAAACAAAGCTCAGCAAAGACCAAGGGAACTGTAGGAGGGGGAATCTAGCACGGTATTATTTGAAACTATAGCTGCCCAAGTCTCCAGGCATCCAGCTGCTATGGGTCTATCACACTGCAGAACCCTTTCCCAGAAAGCTTGCCATAATGTGAGTTATAATCTACCTACTACAGAATTCAATCAGTTTGAGACTATCTTGTCTCTAAAAATGGTATTTGACTGTACTAGTTTTATAGATAAGCTGTTAATAAGTGCTCCAGTTCAAAGAAGTTCAATCACAGAAAGTCTCAGGGACAATAATGAGATTAACACAAATTGGGAGAAGACAGACAATGTCAGGTAAATGCTGCTGATGGCAAAATGCCTTTAGTTGACTCTTCCCCATCCATCCCTGTCTTTCCCAAACTAGAAATTCATAAATACATGGTCTACAAATAAAAGAACCAATCCCTCCACCCCTTCCCTTAGGTTTACAAGGCACTGTTCCGTCTGGGTCAGACCAGTATACTTTGCAAGTTAGTCTATGCTTAGATTTAAAAGCTACCTTTAGATTTGTTTCACACATTAGGGAAAAAGGGAAAAACCTACTGTTATTAACCTGTCAGAATCTGCAAGAAAACAAAAGGGCCAAAGCATATTTTTAGTGTATAGGGGACTAATCCATGATCATAAAGCCAGTTCATGTACATGACATCAGCATTCCTAGCTGGAGCCAGATTACAAAAATACAGTTAGGTTCAGATGTGAATGTTTATATCAATATAAATTCAGAAAAGACAAATACAGCCTGAGGCTGTGACTACATCAGCATGGACCTTGTGTCATGACCTTATGCAGAGCACTAGATGAGCACCTACAAATCCCTGCATAGCGAAAAAGAGATTTGTTACTTCTAGAAACATGTTAATACAGTACTTAGATTGGCAGCTCCATTTAGTCTTAGAACTTCTTTTACAGCAAACTAATTAAAAAAAAAGAAGAAGAAAAAGAAGGGATCTAGTACAACTATTTAGCTTTACACTTTGCTGTTTTTGTTGTGAGCAGTGGTATCTCATCTATTTGAGAACAAAAGTCAGTCTGAAAGTCTTTCAGACCATCTGGATTCTAACTCTCATGGAAGGTTACAAGTACTAGGACATTGTTTTCCCTATCACTGCTGTTATTTCTGAAGTATAATGACCATACCAGCATGCTGTTTCTTTTTTCTGCCCACTGCTGCTCCAATGATTTGAATCAACTCTTCCTCTGAGGCACCTGCCCGTAGGTGATCCCTCAAGGACACTTCTGAATTCCCAAAAAGGCACACCTGCAGCCAACCCAGGGAAGCAGAAGAGGAGAAATGAGAAAGAATAAAATAAATTACTTTTACAAGTATTTTGTACTAACCTCAGAGTGAAGAGCTTGGAAGAGGCCTACCCTACTGAAGGCAACATTTATGGAGATTGTTTTCTTTATCTCTCCTCATGTACACGCAGACAGCCTGGGATGTTTATGCAGCCTAAGCTCATTGGGCCTTCAGGCTGCCTCAGTCATCTGACATTAGGCAGCAGCACAGCTGTTGTCAATATCAGGTGACAATGCATAAGTGCCAATTTTTAATTGAAAACTTTAATTTTCCCTCAGAAACTGCCAGTTTCAACGTGGCAGGAAATGGTTATCCCTCCTTGTTCTACAGTCACAGAGCAAATGTACAAGCTGCTCTTGAAGGAGAAGAGTTACAAGTTGTTTGGGAAACAAGACAGGATCCTTGTGGAATGCAAAAGCCAAGCCCTCACAGCTGCTTGGATCCTTTTTTAATGGGAAATCATCTGCTTATCACATGTTTAAGATGATTTTGAATCAAAGATTAGAATAAATGTTTATATTTACTGGTCATGTTTTACAACTGAAGTTAACTATGGTGGCAAAACAGAGAAACCAAAAAAAAAGGTGATGTCAGGCTGTTAGGGAGATGTTACGACATGGAACAAGAATACATACAGGATGAATAAACAGGAGCTAGCTGGCAATAAGTATGCATCTTTACATCCCAGTGACTTTTAGGGGATGAATTTCAACACCATTTTCACTGCATGAAATCGAAGAGAATCCCGTTTCACTACCAACCTTTAGGTTCCCATCTGCTGTTATTCTCAGTCTATTGCAGGATCCACAGAAGTGCTCTGACATGGAGGTGATAAAGCTGATTTGTCCCTGGAAATGTGGCACCTTATAACTCTAAAGAAATGGAGAAGACAAAAAAAAAGAAGAGTCAAATATAGACTCCTAACTTTTATAGCTCCACTTGCCTAATGACCAGAAGACATTTTAACATAGATTTTCTTCAGCCCTAAGATCATATCAAAGAAAAAAAAAAGCAAAATCAGTTTTGTCAGGTTTTCCAGTCTATTCTGCCCTGTTTCTGGAAATTCCCAAACCTGTTGAATGCTCATTCTTGTAGTTATCAACTAATAGGTGATGCCTGTAGGCAGCATGAACTAGAATAGAAATCTCCCATGTGCCACTGTACACTCTAAAGCAATAGTTTTCTCACTGAACAACTGTTCCATCAGGATTGTTAATGTGCAGACATAGACTGACAAAAGTTTCAAAAGCTGTAAATACAGGCCTGGCATTCTTTATATCTGACTGAAAATACATCTAGAAAACACATTGTATTTATAAAGGTAAAGAATATGACTAGCATGTAATAAGCATCAAATCACATGCAAGCAGCTTGACCAAAACCCAGGAGTTACCCGACTGAATATTTTTTACTTTGGTTGTCAAGTATCAATGCTGAA
>VYZT01002711.1:55916-72954 GCA_013400735.1 Pomatostomus ruficeps
AGTATTTTGTGCATATTTAATATTGGATGCATTCAAAACCAGAAAAAAAGAAAAGGAAAGAGACAAAAATTTCACTTAACTGCTCTCTGGCTAGTAAAGATATCATAAAGCATGGATACAGGAAACCAGAAGATACAATTATCTAATAAGCCAATTCTAAATCTAATCCTGGCTGCAAAAAGAGTGGTGAAGAGCAAAGTTATTTCACACAGTGAAATAAGTCTTGCAAGCAACTGTTTGAAGTTATACCTTGTCACCTTTCTCAGTCACCACCTACTTGTGCATGTGCCCAGGAAGTTTCCAGCACTTGTGGTAGATCTCATTCCAATTAAGCAAGATTGCAGACAGATTGTGGCAACAGAGACAATGATACACTGCTGTAAAAACAACCCAGAGCTGTGAATGGGATCAAAAATCTCTACCAACTGCTCAGAAAACCTTATGTGTGACCTCAGGATTACAGAAAGGAGAAATTCAATGCAACTAAGAAGGCCAGGAAGCAACCACTTCTCCTCTTTCACTCAATGAAAAATTTCAATATTTTCACTGTATTTGATTTCTTCTGAAATCAGAACTGTAGCCAGCTTTACAGTACAGAGCCATCCAGAAAAATCCCATGCGGAACAAAACCTCCTAGCACTTAATCCTTACAGGAAAAATGGCTTCAGGCCTACATTTAATGACACAATTACAGTACATCATTACCTCATTTTCCTTGCATGAAACACACAAAAAAAAAGGACAGGCGATGAAACAGGTTAGACTGGCTACCTGCATGAAGGCATTTTTCATTTGTTCATCCCTTAGAATGTGGTAGATTGGGAAAAGTAAAAATATTATGGTACTTTAAAGTGCTTTCACGCATCAGTGAAATCTCTGATGATCTCACAGGCATTTTGTCTATCCCAACCATTTGCAAGTAGGAGCATATGTGATGCAGGGCACCTGCACCCAAGATACACATTTTCTGTGTCTTCTTAAAACCCTAGATCGACTTTCCAGCAAAAGAGAAAAATTATTCCAAGTTTCTCAAGTTCCTGGTAAGCTCCATAATGAGATGCCACCTTTACTTTCCAGAGAAGTTACTAGACTGTAGGAGTCCTAGACCAAGAATCCCTCTCACCTTAACAGAGCTATATCTTGTTGCCTCTGGAACTGCCACAGGAGACAGGGTATCTCAGTAGGGCAGGCACTCTAATAGGAGATTTCCAACTATGGAATGAGCAGAGAATAAATAAAAACCCTCAAAAAAAAAAAAGAAAAAAGAAAAAAAAGACAGTTCTGTCAGCAAGCTCTTCCGAAACTGGAGAGGCACAGAAGATATTCCTGAGCAAGGCAGANCCTTAACAAAAGAAGAAAAAGAAAAAACCCCAAACCAGCAGAACTCAGTGTTACTAGTTTTACTAGAAATTTCCGTATTCATTGTCCACACTGTTCAGTTGAGCAATTTCTCTCTTTGTTGTTAAAAGATCTTTTTTTCTTTAAAGGGGGAAGAGAACATTTATATAAATAAAAATTACTCTCATCCCCTAGTAACTTTTAGTTTACTTTATAAGCAGCACATTCCTAACAGCTTCTAATCAGATATGAAGATCTGTGGCCTTATAATTCAGGAAGCTGGAAGCTCACGTTTGCCCCTTCAGTAGCAAAAGAAGGGCTTGTTCCTAATGAGTGTCACAAACCAGGTAATACTGAAACACAGAGAGCAGAAGGAAAGAGCACAGCCAACACCTGTGTGTGATTAGATACTTCCAGATACCACTCTGGGAGCCAACTGTGCCATGACACAACCAGATCAATGCAATAGCCCACACTGGAAGGATAAGTCTCCAGTCAGATTTATGACAGGAACTGATTCCTGCACCATGACACGGAAACCTGAAGTAGTGCTCCCATAGAGACTGTTGACAACGACACCTTTCTGCACCTGCCTGCAGAACTTTGGTTTGATAGCAGAGATTCAAATGTTTGACATTACTTCTCACAGCATTCCAGACTTCTACAATCCTTTCGCTATGTCTAGGCTGTTGCACCATCTGGTGGCTACTTAGAGGTTTTGTCAGAATTAGAAGTTCACAGACTGCAGAAGTTACATTGCTGGACAGAAAGAGAATGATACAACATCAAACCAGTTTTAGTTTGGAAGGAAGCCCAACCATGAAGCTGAGCTCCATGATCAGCTTTAGGATTCATTTAAACAAGAATCTCTAACACTGGGCATACCCAAGCATTTTTGAAATTTTATTTGGAATTACTTGCTCAATAGGAGAGAAGTTACAAAGCCAACAGCCCTCCTCAAATTACCTCGGGCATGGTTTATGTTTATTCCTATATAAAAGTAGTGGATACGGAACATCACTAACCACAAGTGAGACCACTGCTAGCACACCCCAAATATAACTTCCAGAAACTGACACTGTTCATGACAAGAAGTTCAGTTCTTGTGGCATCTTTGTCCCCAGATGGGGACAAAGCAGAAACACTTGATTTTTTTGAACAGGATTGAAGAAGAACAGCACACAAGACCAATACAAGATTTGGAGAGTCCTCTTGAGATCCACAACTAACCACATGACTAACTGTGGTGAGTTGAGCTTCTTCTACTTCACCAGCTCCAACGAAAGGGGCTCTACCTGCCTAAGCATTACAGAAAGAAGGAAAAATAATTGAATAAGCTAGTATAGACTACTTTTCCTAGCCTCAGAAGGATAGCAATTCACTTCTCCCAAAATAACAGACTGTGAAAGATACAGTAAGAAACTCACAACATTCCTCCAAGTATTAAGACTGTTGCCTTAGAAGACAAGTTTGTACCTTTCCTTCGGACAATGAACTCAAATTTAGCTGGCACCAAAGTATCCAGGCTAATGTTAATGGCATTCAGTCCTGCCTCCTTCAGCCTGGGCAGCAGTCTGGTTAAGTTGATCCCATTGGTTGTGACAGCAATGGTTTTCAGCCCTTCTAGCTTGTACAGTTGACCTAGGAAATAAAAAGTAAAAAGAACACTTTAAAGAAGCAGTTAAACTATAAGTTACACAGAAAACCACAAAGATTTGTGAAACAAAGAAAAAGGTAACACTGAAGGTATGAAGAAAATGTAGACACTTCAATGCTTCAGCCTTCTTCCAGCTGTATTGATTTAAGAGACAAATTTTAGCACAAATTCATTTCAAAAGGTATGAGAGACAGAAGTTTATTGCAAATGAAACTGGTGATAAAATTTTGTTTTATTAAAATGCATACTAATTTTGTTCTTCCTTTCTTAAATACCTACTTTATTGCTGAAAGGCTGCCCCTGATTTTGTGTATTGTCTTTTCCTCATCTACCTTGGCAAACTGAATTTTATGTTCTGCAATAATAAAAAGCAGCAAGCCATCCCTTTCACAACTGAAACCTGACCTGTTTATTTAGCAATATTTATCCTACAATGCTTTACCAAAAATCAGTTCTAACCCAGAGGTAGCTGCCAGCAGTAGTGACTTCAAACTTCTGAAAGAAATATCACATGCAGTCCTAACTAAACAGAAAAAGGTCAACATACTATACTATTACAGAGAATCCAAGACAACAATATCCAAAGGGACAAAACATTTGCACTTGACAACTGAAATATTTCCATTACCAGTGGTAGCCCAGCTGACTGAAGAGTGCTTACGCAAGACACTAAAAAATGGCTAACAAAGAAAACAGCGTAAGAAACAGTTAATATCATGTGACTAAGGTTTAGAAAAGAGCTGCCTCCTCATAAGCCAAACACAGAAATCCTCAGCATACCAGAACTCCAGAGATCAAGCTTTCAAACCTCCAGTTATCAGTACAATAACAAATAAGAAAAAAACCCTCATGAACAACTTGTAGAAGCAGAGCCACAGCAAATTCATTTACTTTGGTTTGTCCTTCCTCCCTCATAGCCTCCACCCTACCTCCATCCTAATTATTTAAGAAATATTTGAAGGACCCTTACTCTTGAGGCAGCTGTAATTACAGCACAAGTATTTCATAGTCCCTTTTTCCCTCATTATTTTACCTCTATTTGTTCATGTTGATAAGGGCTTTATTTCTGCTTTATCTCATTTCCCAGCTTTTTTCAAAATATTCACCCTAAGCTGAGTCCAGAACTCTGGAATGCGTCAAGCTAGGTCATAGCAAAGATGCTGAAGTTTACAGCAGCAGCATTTAGGAACATGATTAAGAGCTCCATAAAGATATGAGGTTGTAGGGATAGAGCAATCTTTACTAAGAGAGATTTTTTTCCTGGCCTTTACCTCTCAAAATCCTCCCAAATGACCAACAATAACCTCCTCCTAGAGGATAAGTGCTACTGGCTCAATTTTGCCAAAGATTACTTACCACTAGCTACCACTAGCAGCCTAATCTTTGTTAGAGTAAAGGATACGTGCTGCAGCCAGAGGATAGTTTAAGAACATCACTACTTTTATTACAGCCTCAGAATGCACAAAATGCTCAACCTGAGAACAACAGAGAAAACAAGTCTAGGTGCCACACAGGCTTCATTGCTAGTAAGGTAAAATGCATAAAGGTATTGAATAAAACTAATGCCATTCTGCAGCCTAAAATGTAAAATTTTTTTTAAAAGTAGCACCAGCTAATTAGGTCAGCGCAGGCAGCAGCTGATGTCCATGAATCCTTTCCCTCATCAGACAGGGCAAGATACAGGATAAGGCACTGGAAATACACTAATACATGGAATCACCTGTAGTAACAAATTGCACAGTAGACAACTGAGAAATTAGAGATGGAGGCTTAAACACCAACAAATTAAAAAGGACCAGTGAGAACACTCACTGTAACCTTCTCTAACCTTCACAGTGTCTTGGTTTCTTGGCTTGTTGACCTCTAAATTCAAAAGGGATTAAAGAGACATCATAACTTTGTAACTCTCCTCGTACCTGTATTAAATCTGTTTGCTGACCTTTAGTCGCTGCTTTAGCACCAATCAGCACAAACAAAGGCAACTGACAAAAACTACCAAGCAGAAAAGGAAACAGAACAGATGCTTAAGTCCATGGCAGGAAGCTAAAACTTGTATGTCAAGTTTGAGCCATGAAGTAAACCATTTTACATTTACTTTTTCCTTTAGGATGAGGAGCATCTTCTTAAATAGACAATTTTCTTACGTATTCTCCGACTATTTCCTTAACTGCACTTGTCCCAGTTGAGTCCAGAAAAGGTGTTAGGAAATACAAACACATCAACTAACAAGTCTACCCTACAGCACTTTACTCTTGAAATGGGTATGTTGCTATAAAAAGTCATCCAATAGTACATCTCCAACCCATGGAAAATGATTTTGCCAGTGCAGATGTGTACTCCTCAGACTACTAATAATAAACAGCTATCACAGAGTTTATATCCGGTGCTTATTTAAACTCTGAGTATCTTAAAGGAGATGGATTCTACATTCCACTATCAGCTGCTTCAGAAAGTCTCAAACATGTTTTCAGCAGTCCCCAGGACATAATTTAGCTTTCAGCAAGTGTTAGATGCTGACTCATAGTTTATGTATGTGCATCCGTTAAAAGATTTGAAATAATCTAAAGAACTGTAGCAGGTCTCTGAATAGCATGGTGTCCTACAGTAGCTTCAAATTATATTTGTTCATTGAAACAACTAAAAAACTTGAATTTGAGTATTAAAAAAATTGGCCACAGAAATCCAGCATTAACATTTTTGAGCTTTACTGGTATTTCACAGATGATTTATAGTTTGAAAATAAATCTAACTTAAACCTCAACCCAATTCAGCGCCTGAGAAACTGTAGCCAGCTTCTCTAAAACCATCTAGAAAATCAGACTAACTCTATCCCAGATCAAACCAGTACATCCTGCTAACATGGCTTCAATAAAGATGCTTTACTCAAATTCTGCAGGAGATATTTCTGGGCTTGATCTTCTTTCAGTGAGTTTCCTTATAGTTTTTACATTGAGCTATTTAGTTTTGGGACTCTTATCTTGATCCCAGACTGGGGAACCACAGAGTAAAACCGAAGTCTGAGAACACAGGAAGTGTCTATAGACCTAATTCAACAATTTTCAGCAGGCCTTAAAAAACCCCAGCCCATGATTTTTTAAAATATGGGTATTGATCTAGTATCGATACCCAACTGAGATGGACAAAGATTCTCTAACAACAAAGTTAGAAAGTGCATGCTTTTATTACGGCCGGGCGCTGCGTGGAATAGCTTCCAAATATGCAGGGCAAAGTCACAAAGCATTACAAGGTCTATTTATCCACAAAAGATTCAATACAAATGAATATTCATATTATTGCCACCTCCCCTTCCCCCCTCCGTATAGTAATTAGCTGAAAACTAATTAAGCATGCGCTCTGAACTCCTTATAAATGGGTTGGTGGGCTTATGATTTGAGTAAGGGGCGTGAAAAGATGAAGTAAACTCCTCTACCTCGCTTTGACCTGTCTACTTGTCTAGGTCAGGATAATGGATGGTATCTCTGGAAATTCTCCAGTTCTTTCCCCTCACCCTCTATGAATAGAAATTTTACTTGAAAAATTAGTTATTGTTCGAATCTCTTTGGGTCTACTGATCATCAGTGCAGCTGAACAAACAGAATAACTTAGGTAATTAATCTTTAGCTAATCATTTGCTCAGCTACCGAAATTCAGCTGCCATTCTTGCTTTACTTAACTTTTACTAAAATCCTAGCACTTCAGTATTTAAGTTCTACTTTTTAATCGAGTTTTTAAACTTCATATTTCACCAGACTAATACAAATCCAAGACAGAATGAACTAATACAACAAAACATATATCTTACCACCCCTTACCTTTACCTCAAGATCACTACTGTTATCCATGAAACTGATCACTATGAACCTGTCAAAGTTCAGCTGTGAACAGGAACACGGGCAGAATAATAGAAACCCACTGTTTCAAAAAGATCCATTTCTCTCTCTCAGGCACAAAAATAAACCTTTGAGAATTCTAACATTGGAATAAAGCAAAATGAAAAGATGTCTATCCTTCCAGGATGAATACTTCCAGATTGCAGCAATAATGATTTTGCAGTGACCTGACTACTCCATTTAGACCATCAACATTAGAACAGCTGTGTTGAGTGTAAGTCATCAACTCCCACTGATAAATAAAATAGGTGCCTACAATACACTAGGAAAGGAAATCCTGCACTGAACTGATGACATTGTTGATTTCAACTTGTTTTCATGCCAATACTGTATCTTGAACTGCAAAGCTTTATTGTATTTTAATTGCAACCTAATTTATAAATCTGGTTCCCTTTTATAGGAGCCAATAATTATACCTATTATCATTGGAAAGAATCTAATTTCTTGAAAAAAAACATGTCTCTTGAAAGGCATATAGCTTCCTCAATACTAAAACAACCCCAAACACAACATGCAAAATGTTCTAGACAATGATATTTCAGAGTTCCAAAAACTGCAATTTCAGAACTCCTCACAATCAAAGTTCAAAGAGACACCCCCCAGCTCACTCCAGTCACACCTTTTCCAGCTATAAACAGGTCAGTTCTACAAACTACAACTGCTCTGCTGTTTCCTTTCGAAGGTTGTCTTCTTCAGAAAACGTCTTCCAAATCCTCAAAAAAACACAGCAGAGGCAGAGAACAACTGTTTTCTGCACAAAAGCTCACTGCATTGGTAGGCAATTTCTCTTCTTTCAAGACCTCCATCTTCCACATAAACCCTTTCTTATCTTCAGTACTTAGAAGAGTCTATATCCAGAAACAGACAAGTTTGGTTGTCTACAATACACCAAAGTGCACTCACCTACACAGTCTTGATCTAACACACAAATCTACTGCAATTTTCTTAACATATGAGACCTTGGACAGAGGAAAAAAGCACCTGACTCAAGAGAAAAGATCCAGGCAGAGTCACTTAACACAATACCAATCAAAGCAGACATACTTCTAAAATTTACCCAGTAATTTACCTTCCATTGAAGTAATAGTCTTTATCAATAACTGTAAAAACATAGTTTTTTCCACCATTTCTTAATTAAGCAAGTGACACCTGTTATCAAGGTAGCAAAACAAAACCACAAAAAACCCACACTCCTACAAAATCAAAGAGAAAGCTTCTTTTGTTTGTAAGCACATGTTTTGTAATTACTTGTTCCTCCCCAGTGAGGACCTGGTCATATAAGTTCTTTATTTTTCACCCTCAGGCTGCATTATTGCAAGCTACTGTAGTAGATGTTGAATATGAAAACAAAGCTAAGTTCAACTGGTATAATATAAAGACATGTAAGTTCCATTCAAGCCACAGAACAGAACTGAAAATTTTCTGAAAGGTATCTTGCATCTCACAATGTTGGGGAAAACCACCATGATTAAATGAGTAACTAATCTTCCGGTTGCCAGACTGTGTCAGTAAATAGCTGTAAGTGCAACTCTCAGATCGACATGCCCCAAATCACTCTGAAACACTCTGCACTGATTTGGAACTCACCCACAATATCCACCACATCAGGACGGATAAGTGGCTCTCCACCTGTCAGTCGGATCTTCTCCACACCTTCTTTCACAAACAGTCTGGCTAAGGTGATTATTTCCTGGGCAGTTAGTAGCTCTGATTTCGGAGTCAGCTGAACACCTTCCTCAGGCATACAATACTGACCTGAAACAGATTACAGAAACACATGAGGCAAAAAAATAACACGCAACAATCTCATATTGATGGGCAAAATGCACCAAGGGCAGCTGTCTTTAATGGATGTCAGATGACACCAATTGTGCAAAATTTTACAATCTCCTAACAATTTCGTTGTTTCCTTCAGAGGAAAACCCAAGGCTAATTTGATGTGCCTCAAAAAGATAATGGATCCACTTTGAAGAAAACGAGGATCTTATTTCTATCTAACCTGCATTCAAACAGAGACACCAAGTTCAACCAGCAAGCGCTGGGACATCACAACAGACTTTGCAGACATAATTGTGGAAATGCCTAGGGTATGAGCTCTCCTGCTTACGGAGACTTTGGGCACACAAGCATCATTATCCAAACCACATGAAGTCTGATAAAAGATCTGTCACTTCCACCTGTCTCTGGTAGATCCCTAGGCTTGTTCCTGGTTCCCCATCCCACCAGCAGCTCAGCCTCAGTTACTATCTATCTGTCCTTTCTCATTTCTTTGTGAAGACAAGAAACAGCACAGGGCCAACACAGCAATAATACCCTAATCCAAACCTTGGCATTTGCACATTATGTGCAGAGGAGTTCTGTCAAGGAACCAGCAAACACTTACACCTGAGGTTGCATTTCTCAGTCAAGGAAATTCGTAAGTAATTGTGCTGCCGCCCAAAGCTGTCTGTCAAAAAAGCAGAGAATGGAGCCGTATGTTCCAGTACAAAGCGTCCTCTTCCTGAGCTTTGTAACTCCTATAAGGAAAACAAGCAAGTGTTAAATATTTGAATAGTTATCCTGTCAACTTACTGTATAAATGCAAACTTTGAATTCAACTGATAATTATTATTATTCCATTCTTCCCCACACAGACAGCTGCCCAAGGGAAACCATTGTCAATACTGGCCACTTACTGATTTTCATGCCCTACTTAACTCCATTTCTTCAGTTTTCCCTCTGCATTTTAAGATACCTATCTTTGCCACAGGTGCTTCAGGCTTTTTGTGCAAAATAGAAGGTGTTTTTGTTCAACTGCCTGTCTCTTCCCAGAATCAATGACCCAGGATCACCTACACTCACCACAGCCCCGGGGTAAATGAAATCAGAGAGAAGGGGCCCTTCCTGCACTTCAGCACCAGAGAATCAGAAGCTGATGAAACACTGCAACTCTCCTTGTGTTCCTACCATATTCCATGCACAAGACATAACATCTTGTTAATAGCAAAACCGAATTAGTGCTACGTACAATTATGTTTTATGACATCTGTTTCAAAAAGATTCCTGACAAGGTCTTCCTGCCTAAACCCACATAATAGAGTACTTCCAAAAGGCTTTTCTCAGTTGACAAATATACAGGGCATAGTGGAACTGGAAGAGAAATGTGTGATTCTGAACACCTGTTCAAACTGCATAAAAAAGGTCAGGATTTTAATGTATTTATTAACTGTCATGAAGTGAATATTATAAGTGATTTCCACTTACACATTTGAGGTTTTTTTAAGGACAATGTAATATATTCTAGAGCAACACAATTTTTAGGAATTATGAGTACTCACCCTCTAGAATGAGGGCACAGGAAGGATATGGACCTGCTGGAGCAAGGCCAGATGAGGCCACAAAGCTGCTCAGATGGCTGAAGGACCTTTCCTAAGGAAACAGGAGAGCTGGGTTTGTTCAGTCTGGGGAGAAGATGGCTTTGGGGAGACATTACAACACTTTCCAGTACCTAAAGGGGACTACAGAAGAGCTGGAGAGAGACTTCTTACATGGGCCTGCAGTGATAGGACAAAAGGGAATGGTTTTATATTGAAAAGCCGTTTTAGATGTTAAGAAGAAATTCTTTACTGTGAGGGTGGTGAGGCACTGAAACAGGTTTCCCAGGGAAGTTGTGGATGCCCCATCCCTGAAATGTCAGATGGGCTTTGAGCAAGCTGGTCTAGTGGAAGATGT
Source organism: Pomatostomus ruficeps (assembly GCA_013400735.1). NCBI lineage: Eukaryota > Metazoa > Chordata > Aves > Passeriformes > Timaliidae > Pomatostomus > Pomatostomus ruficeps. The sequence continues at coordinate 66,513 of VYZT01002711.1, forward strand.
CCCTGCCCATGGAAGGAGGTTGAAACGACATGATCTTTAAGGCCCCTTACAACCCAAATCATTCTAGGCTTCTATGATCACATTAGGTATCAAAATAAATACCCCAAATAATAGCTGCAAATGTAAGTAGCTTAAAAATACCAGTACCATCAATGCCAGAACTGTTGATTATAGCAAGGTCTAAATGCCGGGAATCCCATTGCCTTTAGCCCATGACTTTCAAATTATGGTGTTATAGCTCTATTTTTCTATACCTGTAAAGTACAGCTGAAGCCACTCTGTTACTTTTAGAAAATATTATGATACCTCAAGTGAAACTTACAGTAACTGAATCAACTCTTATCACAGTACTGCAGAAAAGCAAGAGTTTACCAATGTACTTTTATCAGCTAGTGGATACTTGGTTCAGGCACTATGTACAAACATCCACAAACAACATAATTCAAACCCTGCTACGTATTTTCATCTACTATGTCAGAGTTAAATTAACATTTTATAGGAGGTCAATTTGATAACTCATGAATGAGTGCCTAGCATCACAAAATAAACCAGAGAAAACAAAATAAGGAAACCACCTTCACACTGGGTCTTTGTTAGTTAACCACATACCGACATTTAACAGTCTGCCACAGAAATTTGAAGGAAACTGAAGGATTCCTGGACTTACAGTGAGTTTCGTATCTAGTGAAAAGGCATGTACAAAACCATTTCTGTATACATGGTGTTCACAAAGTTAGTGTGTGTGCGTGTGTGTGTATGTGTGAATCAGCTGCAGAATTGTGCCTCAAGTTGAAATTGTGCTGACTAGTCTTGACAAGCTGCAGCAGGCAAAGGATTAAATAAGGCTTTGACATAAATTTAAGATGTAGAATGAGGAACCAGACAAAATGACACATTAGTGGGTATTTCAACTTCTTACCTAAGCAAAAGTCATGACTCACATCTAGCGAAAAACAGACCTGTGAAATCTCCTGACATACTAAAATCAGCACGTATGGGACAACGCCAAGGGACTGGGTAGGAACACACATAGCTACAACCATCAGCTCCCTGGCTCTGGTCATCACTAGTAACCAAAGGAACTAATCCTGCGTATGATTTCCACACAGCCCTTGCAAGAAATCTAGAAATGGTCAGCTAAAATGCAGAACCACCCATGTATGCTTCCTCAAAACATTTTATTCTGAAAGCATTTGTAAGAAAAATTTGTGGGTGGGTGAAAGTCAGAGAGGACCCTCAGTGATGAAATCAGCCAAACAGCAAAGGTTACCTGGGGAGAGACCCAACTTCAACCACCAGCTGCTGCAGCAATTTTGTTTCCAGTTGTGCTAACACTACTGCTAAACTTACAAGCAGGGGCAGTCCTTCTTGGCAACACAATCTTTTCACTAACCTTTAAACAATCCACTACACTTGATCCAAAGAGCTTTGTGGTAAGATAAGAAGATCTCTAAGAACATCCAAAGCAGTGAGGAGCTAGAGAAGTTAAAGGAGATACAAAGTGCCTGTTTCAAAGCCCAGAAAACATCTGTTCACCCCTGATGAAACTGCACTAGGAGTTTCCACGGTATTGCTTTTCTGCCGGAAGAATGCAATCCCTTTCAGTTTCAGGGGCCACAATAGCAGAGGCTTATGGAGTGCAAAGCCAGCCGCCCCCCCNCTGCAGCCACACCCGCTGCTCACACACGTTTGTTCACCTCCCCTTTCTACATGAAAAGCATGCAGAACAAGTCGTCTGGTTTTTAAACACCCCAGGAAAATGCTCCAGCCTAGAGGTGCGCAGGCTGCTGTTGAGCTTTGCATATCTTTTGTTTCCCAAAAAAATCCCAAGTTAGGAATCTCTTGATTTGACAGAAATGCTAGCTCTATTCCACATATTGTAAGTGTTTCTCCAAATACAAGCTGGGTTAACTCAAAGAGCCCAGGAAAATAGCCAGTCTTCACATCTACTTCTTCCCCAGTTAAAAACTCACCCCTGAACAGACTAAATCTAAGGATATTTTAAATCTGCCAAACTCAGAAAAAACACAATACATGTTTTTTCTTGAAAACTATGCTGCCTTCTGGCCTGGTTGGATATCTAATTTTCTCCTTCCTATTAGTTTGTAAAGGTATTCACATTTGAGAGGGAAAGCACTCCCTTTATTAATTATTAAAATTATTAATTACTAAAATTATCTAAGCCCCTCTTGTGGAAGCTCTCCTCCCGTTTCTTTCTCAGTAACTTTTTTTGCATCTTTTTCAGGATCAGGCTTCCTTACCACTCCACTTAAAGACAGAACAGTACAAACATCCTGCCTCTTATTTTAGAGCGTGCATTACAGGGAGAAAAAGAAGGGAAAACTTGTCGTCCCTGGAAAAAAGGTGAAGGAGAATTTAATGCTTTTATGCAATGAAAGAAAAAACTGCCTACTTTCACAAACAGTAATATGCTTAAAATAATTTCCTGTTTTCAAAAAGGAGCCACCACTGGAGAGGGACACAGAAGACCAGTTATGTTGCTGGTCTGCCATCCATCTGCATGGCTGCTGCAGGTAAGGTAGCTAAAGTAAGAGGAATAACACTGCCCTTCATTAATTACTCTTAAATCAACTGTCAAGAAGCAGCATGAAAAAAAACAGCACTCAGCGAGCAGTTGGTGTTAATAAACTTTGAAGTTTCTATTGTAAATAAGTAACTTTTGCTGCAAAGTAGTGGGTTTTAGAAGAGATAGAAGAGAAATATTTTACACAGCTACTAGAACTTCTTTCCATTATTTCCTTGCTGTGTACAGAAATGGGTTTGTCTGGGAGGGAATAATGATGCAAGATGGAATTTCTAAGCTATTCAGTTTCTGACCAATTACATTTCAGCATACAGGAATTAGGAAATACCCATAAACTAGTAACATCAGCTTGAACTCTAGCAGAAGTGGATCCTGTACTACCAAAACTGCTGCTGCACCCAGCACTGACTCATATTTTTATCAATACCACAGGAAAGGCCAATTATCAGAGGTGAAAACTCAGCTGCCTTCCTGGTAACTCAGGGCAAGGATGAAGCATTCTTTCAGGTTATTGGGTAAGTAGGATTTCCTGAACGGGAAGAATAGGTTGAGGTTGAACCTTGTCACTTGCAGCCTTTGTGAGAGCTATTGGAACAGGAAGAAAGCAAAAGCTGCCTGCTGTAGTACCCAAGTTACAGGGAAATGGTTACTCAGTTTTTCCTGTTACTCAGAAGTAGGAAAAGGTGGATGGTTGTTGGTATTTTAACATATCAATGCCCAATCACCTAACTGTTTCACTCAAAAGGGATGGCTATAACCCACAAGTCCCCACTCCCCTCTCTCCATAGTCGACAGCAGACACCTCTGCACATTGGAGGACTATGCCCTGTCACACGGTGTTCTTTACCTGATCCATGAAAAGAACACGTTCATTCTCTGGGCTGTCAATCACATGTTCTATACTAGTACTGAAAGAATGAAAGCTTAGATGACTGCATCTAGCAGCTATATTTTGACAAGCTGTCAACCCTTCAGACCTGACAATTCACCTGTGATTTCCAGAAGAACTCTTCTAACAATGCAGCAAAATTGGAAGCTGTCAGCAGAGGTATCAATAACCACCAGGAACACCACAAACTGACAGATAGGCTCAGTTAAACACAAGGGGGCAGACAACAGAACTCTTACCTACTAATCAAGCTGAAGATCAAGTACTATCCTTGCTTTACTCTTCCACCTTCACCTCATCCCCAGTGATATTTGCACACCATAAAACAATAAAGCTTCCAAAGACTTCTGCACAGTCCTCAGGGACTACCATAACCTGTGTAACCATGACACTGTTCATGTTGTTCCTGCACCCACTGGCTGTTTAAGCTCCTGTAATCCTGCAGGATCTGTGCGCAGCACTGCTGTCTCAGTGTAGTACCTGACACTGCTGTAGCGTCACAGACATAGCTCAGCAAAAGCTCTTCTCTTTCATGCCTCACCTTCACCATCTTAGTCTGTGGGGAAGCGGTGACATAATGTCCTTGGTTCAACCTGGAAATCAGACAACCGCAGAGGCTAAAATGGGTCTAAGTAGGACAAGTGCCAGAATGAGGTCTGAGCTGAGAAGTCCAAGACAAATGTTTTTGTGAGGGCTCAGCAGCTGCTGCCCAACAGCTGACCCCAAACAGCAGGCTACACTTGTGGGTACTGGCACAGAGAGCACTGCCCAGGGACTGCCACTGGCCACCCACAAAACAGAGGCAGCACACAGAGAGTGTCAGACACGACTGGCCAAGAATTAGGGCCATGTGAGGTCTTTCTGGGCAAGCTGGACTCTCCACTTTATCCCAGTGCTGAAGGCTTCACTGCGGCCACAGAAATTTTCAGGTGGTTGCATTTGGATTATAGGATCTGAAAGAGCAGAAGGAGAAAGATGAAGTGAACTTTGTATCAAGACCTTTCCTGGACAAGATACATCTTGAGCAGAATTTTAAAAGAATATGCTGATTTCCAGTTTTGCAATAGAAACAGGGCATCCTACATGATCATTTTAATTCAAGAATACAATCTGTACATATATTATCATGGATCCAAGAAAGAAGGATGGCATCAAACTTTGTTAACTGAATTAGTAAAAAAAAAAAAAAAATCCAAAGAAACGCTTGCACACAACCAAACAATGATGTGAAAATGCTGCTTTCAGAGTGCCTGTTGCTACCTGCCCTGTTCTAGTCTTAGAAAAAGGAACTCCACTCTGTGTACATCTCCTAGACCGACAACTGTATCTTAAAAACCAAGATTCAAACAAGTAAATTGTTCACCACACACTGCCAGTACAGCAGCTGTACCAACCCCACTGTTTGCAACCTAACCTAAAGACTTACAATGCTTGGCCTTGGACACAGCCTCCCAGTTGTCTCTTGAACCTCCCGAGTTACAGAGTTCTTCCCTCCATAGCTGGAATGACCATTTTAAAGCAGACTGAAATATAGTCCAGTGCTCTCTTCTCCCCATTGCACACACCCCCTCCCTGAAATCTCAGGAAGCTAAACACAACCCGTGAATACTTTCAGCTCCAGCACAGAAGACAGTTGAGCAGTATTCACAACTGTTCTGAATGAACGTTCTCTCATTTGAAAGCACATTTCACTGTCCCCTATGGCTGTAATGCTAATTGCTCCTCTCTACAGATGAATCCCAGGAGAGACTGAGAACAGAAAGGAGCAATGAGTATATCATCAGTGTATAGTTACTAAGTTTGCAGTGCCTTTGTTTTTACACTAGCTCACTTCTCAAGCCCTGCAGGATATGAGCCAGTGCCTCGGCACACTTCTCATATTTACTGTGCAACAAATGCGTATCTCCCATCCCATTCCTCCAGCTACCATGGCTTTTTGCCCCTAAGGGAGGTAGGGCTTTCAGATGGATGTTGTAATCAAGCTCTCTCAAAAGTATTCCTGAATGTTTGTTAGAGCTACCCAGTGTACAGAAAGTAGTGAAAAGTAATTCTGATCACAATTTATAAAAATGTTCATGGTCTAGGAAAACAAACAAACCAACCAAATTCAATAACCTTTCTAGTTTTCTGAGTCAAGTAAGCATTCAATAAAGCAACGCACGAATCCATTTGGTTTCCTGTAAATAAGTAAGTGGCAGTGAATGCATTCAATTCCGGCGACACGGAGTCTGTCACTAGTAGCTTTAGCTTATTTTCTGTTTGTTAAAGCCAGCCATGCAATTGCAAGTAACTCAATAAATCATGTCCTAGCTGGCATTGCTCCGTGTGCCATGTCCTGTTTCTGCTAGACGGTTACAGAACCTTTGCCTTTCCGCGCAGCTTTTTCTCCTGCATTTGGACACCAAGAAACCGAATCCACCAGAGGGACCGAAAGTTAAACCGGGAGAAGCTGTATCAGGGCAACACCTGTGTTGCCTTCGCGCCAGCACCAGAATACACAGGTTCCGTGCAAAGCTCGCATGACCATTGGAGCACAACCACCGAAAGCTGCCAAACCCACTCGGGTTTTGACCCAGGCTGATCAAAGAGCGTTGTGTAATCTCTCCTTTGGCTGAGCACGAGCACGGGACCGGCTCGGTCCATGAGACCGGGTGTCCCACATACTTCCAAAGTAATGGCGACATTTCAACAAAGGAAGGACATAGAATCATGTATTACTACATGTTTTGTTGACTCTTCCCTCCCCCCCATATATAACCAGGTCATGTTCACCGCATAAACCACCGGTCGGTCTGGGACAGGTTGCCAAATTCTATGGACAGGTCTCATTTGTGTGGAACGCGCTGGCAGCCCCCGCCCGCGGTGCCGAAGCCCCCGGTCACCCCGCCAGACGCCGCCACAGTTACCGGAGTGCTCCTCCACGAAACACATCTTGAGGACAAGGCACCGGCCCGGCACTCACACTCCCAAACGCGACCTGCGGGGGCACCGCACGGCTCGTCCTGAGC
>VYZT01002712.1:0-62927 GCA_013400735.1 Pomatostomus ruficeps
AAAAAAATGCTTCTTTTCTGCATGTTGTCTTCTCCAGAAAATTACTCAAGGGAAGTAGATGGATCAATAAGGTTTAATTATCATCAGAGAGCAGACAAGATACATCTGTTATATATCTGTAACAAAATCAGTTTTCAATATACAAAACTCTTAAAAAGGATTTTCTATTTTGGAATTAATGCATTATCGTACTCGAAATTCTACCATCTATTTACTGTAAAAGATTAGATAAGAGATAATAATAAAATAGTATTTTAAAATGGAATTAGCTTTAAGATGCTGATTGTTCTTCATTCTTCTGCAGGCAAAATGGTTGTATTCCTGGAGGACACATGGCATTTGCTTTTATACTGACGATCAAACAGAGAGAGAGGTTGAACCTTGCATTTACACTATTAAAAACTAGTTATTTAGTACACAGTGATGGTACTCAAGTTAAATTGCTTTCATTTTTTGCTGTGTAAATGTGTAGGTTCACTGTGCTTCCTTTTTCACAACTTTAACTTTCCAGAGTGGGTTTTTTCAGAAATATACAACTTCCTTGTTTCTTTAAATAACTGCACTGTTACTACTGTATAGTTGTAGTAACACATTTCTGAATGCAGAGAAATGAAGTGTGTACCTAAAATTAAGTCAAAGTGTACTATTGGTACACAAATATACAATTACATCAGTAAGAGCTAGAAGTAAATGTTCTGTTATTTCCAACAGAGTGTTTCTGTTTAAATTGTCCAGTGTTTGCATTACTACTCTAATAATATAAGCTATTGAACATTTCTAGTAAATACTCATCTACCTCGAGGGACTCACTCTGCAAAAGAATTAGTGAGGATATGATGCAAATAAAAACATGGGAGAAAAAGATGATCAGAAAAAGGGTGTTTGAGTGGACATTCAGAGACAGTCCTGAGCTAATAGACTTAAAGAATTGTGAATTCATTGTATCCTGAATGTTTAATTCATGCACACTGAACAGAAACAAAAATGAGAAGGCCTTAAAAGCATAGGTCTGTCACATTAAAAAATGAGCACATTGAAAGAGGTTTTTCCTCCTCTTTTCCATTTGTGATTGAGGGGAGAGTAGCGAGGACTGACACTTCCAGAAGAGACAGCATAAGCTGAGTTCCTCCATGAGAAGTGACTCCACTTCTCACTCTGTCTTGGGGAACTGGGCAGGGCTGAGAGAGGAGGGACAGGGGGGACAGAGCAGGATTAACTGAGGTACACGTGCAAGCTGAGGCTGTACCTGAAGAGAAATGGAATGTGATAACATATAGTTGGCATCTTGTTCATAAGTTATTTTTTGATTTTGATGGTCCTTTTTATATATGTTGTGAGCTGTTCTGTTTAGAACTGACATTTGTATGCATCTGGAGAAACTGGTACAATTAATCTTAGAAACTTTAAAGCTAGTAGTGAAGGAAAATAATAACTACTAGGGCATCTGTTACTTATGAGGACCATTTTAGCAGGTAAACTAAATTCTCCCAATTTAGTAATTGCATATACTCGTGAACATGAGCTGCTTGTACGTGGACAAGTTCATATACATAAATAATGGTGCTAGAAATCAGCTCTCTGCATGCAAATGCAATTAAACAGAGGTATTAGCATTACAGTCCCAGTTTCCTAAGGGGAGATTTCACTTCTGGAAAATAATGTACTGAATATTCTTCTAAGGGAACCTAAAACTGACAAAGAAGAAAAAAAGTCTTGTAAATGTATGCCAATATTTTAAGTGTTGGTGTTTGCTGGATTGTCATACTCAGTACTATTTCAGATTTTAGCTTTATCTGTGCTGGGATGTGTATTTATTTTTATGTGCAGAGTTAGTGCCACTGCACATGGGAACTGGCATGTTGATGGCACTTTGTTTGCACTCAGGTGATGGGTTTTGTGTCTAATTTTTAGTACCTGTGTGCAGAAATGTAGTGCCACAAACAAATGTGGCTTAATGCATTACAGGGAATGTCTGAGGTTTGCTTTAATTCAGATAGTCTGAAGACATTCTGTTTTATGTAATGGGCTCCTTTTGCTTTCCATCCATCACCCCTCCAGATTCAGCTCTCCTAAATGTGTGATTTAGAATGGGAATTTGATAAGGTTAATTTTACAAAGATATTGATAGCTTTTCATTTTGTTTTTTGTGAAGAATTGTGTCAGTAGGCACTAACATGTCCAAAAGGAATGCAGGGATCTTTATTCTCCTGTTAGTGTAGCTGTCCAAGTTACTTTTGAATTACTATAGGGATTCGAGTATTTGCAACTAAGTGTGAAGGTCACTGGGTCACAGGAGTTGTATCAACTGGGAATTATATTGGAGTCAGTTGATAATTTGGGTGTATTCTCAAGGCTTTATTTTTTCTTTGATTGGCTCTTTTGCAGCTCTATATGTGCCATTTAGAGACCTTTATGGTGATTCAATATTTTGTGCTTAATATCTTAGTAAAATACATTCATAAAGTTCATGTTATCAGAAGGAACAGATATTGCTAATGCTGGGAAAATGTAATATTCTGTGTATTTTTCCAGACTTTTTTTTTAATTAGTGTATGTCTGCTTGTACAAAAAGGTTAATTTCTGTCTAGCGGACTGTATGCAGATGAGGAGGGAGCAGTCTGTTATTGTAAATTCATGAACTGTATCTATGTTAAAAGTCCTTTTTTTTTTTCCTGCCCTTGAAAGGGAACAGCTAGAAATGACAGGACATCTTGGAATGAAGTCTCAGTTTCACACATGCCTAACAATGTTAAATCATTTTGCTCTTTCCACAGGATTTTAAGACAGTGCTGTCTTTCCCCCAGTACCCAGGGGAGTTTCTGCACCCTGTGGTTTATGCATGTACTGCAGTTATGTTGCTGTGCCTGTTTGCGTCCATTATCACCTACATTGTCCATCACAGGTAAAAATTCCACTTTAAGTGTTTGTATTAAATGGTCAGCACAATTCTGAGGCACTTCCATTTTTATAACCCTTACTGTAAAGATAAATTAAAATTATTTGAATTACTGTTGGATAGTAATGGCAGCAATGTGATTTACACCTGAGAAATCAAAAAGTCTATGTCAACCTTTCTTAAGCTGTTCCCAAGCTGTATCTTTCCTGACACGTGTTTAAATTTTCTGCACACTTTTCCTAAGATTTCTAACTCAACAATTCAATTTAAAACCATGAACACTATCAAATTGCTTTCTGGCAACTTTCAGTCGAGCAGGACTTTGGTCAGCTACATTTATCATATTGGCTTTTAAGATCAAGTTTGGTTGGAAACTGGTGACTATCACTGGATAAAAGAAACTTTCTTTGTCTTCTACATTTTGAATTTAGAAAACTTGTGTTTTCTTTTATATGAAAAATTTATATAAATGCCATTTTAACTACATACTTCTGGTTAAAGACCATTAGCAATTTAAAAGAGTAGGAATGTATTGTACTGTAGAAGCTGCTAAATATTAATTAAGTTAACCTAATGCAATGTCTTCTGATCTTCAGCTTCCATTTAATCCTTTAAAGGTGTCTTGTTAAAGTTCTGCATATGTGAAGCTATGCAATAAGCCTTTTGCTTTGAGTACTCTACTATAAATGCTTGATTTGGTGGAGGAAACTTTAAATCAGTAGACCTTTATGATTTTTACTTTTTTTTTTACCTTTTTACCATTTATTTCAATGCTATATAGGTCAGATTCTGTCCAATGAGTAGATTGTTACATAGGTATTCAAGAATCAGAGAATTTTATTCTATCAAATTCAGTACTTTTTCCAAATAGTAATTTTCATAATAGTAATTTTCATAATAAGTATGTTGGGTTTTTAATTTTAAAATATGATTTTTTTTCAACAGCACAATCCGAATAAGTAGGAAAGGATGGCACATGCTTCTCAACTTCTGTTTCCATACTGCTCTCACATTTGCTGTTTTTGCTGGTGGAATCAACCGCATTAAATATCCAATTATATGTCAAGCTGTAAGTACCTGTCTTAGAATTCTTACTAATAGAGTTGAAACTTGCAAATGAGTTTTTAATGTAATACTGGAAGTTCTCCTTGTTTGCTTATATTGTTCCTGGATCTTAAGTTTTCCAAAATAGATCGTTTATAAGCATGTCTTTTAAAGGACACACCAGCACTGGGAGTGTGCAGTGTTTGGTAGTCCCACGAGTTTCTCTAAGAGGGTGATCAATGCATGAACTTCTCTGAGGCACAGATTGCCTTCTTTTTGTTGTTTTTGTTTGGGTTTTTTTTAAAGAAAAGCCCCAAAAATCTTAGTATTTCTCTGCTGGACAGGATTGTTGAAAACTGAATGGAAAATACTTCTGTCCTTCCTGTGCTTTGGATTGAATGTGTGGGGCTAAAGTTACTGCTTCACATTTGTAATACATCCACTGTTTGCCTGGGGGTGGGCCTGGCTTCACTGGGTGATCCCTGTGGAGACAAAGCAGGCCAGCATACCTGTGATTTATGGACACTTGTTTGGCTTGTTTGCACTGCTGGACTGTGTCACATCTCTTGCCTCAGCATTTTTGGGGCAGTAGTGTTGTGAGATGCACAGGCAGGGCTGGATTCAGCTGCTCTGAATATAAAAGCTGAGTCTGTACAATGTGTAAAGAGTCATTTCAGTCATTTTCTGTATGCCTCATGAGGGCTTGTTGCAATTTGCTTGCCTTGGATATTTCTTCCTCTCAGATTTTGTAGAAGTGTACCAGTTTTCATGAATGTTGTTGGTATTTACCTGCAGTAAAGCACTTCATTTAGCCAGTGTTCTCCCAGATTTTTTGTCTGTCACTAATCCAGTTCTTCTGATTGGCTTGAATGGGTGTAAATAGCAAGAGTCAGAAGCCAACAGCAGAATCACTGCAAAACTTGCGTAATTAGTGTAAGAGTTGTCACTCTGGTGTTCAGTGGGGTGCTTTGGAAGCCTTTTTGTGTCCTTGTGCATGGCCATCAGTAAACAGCACATGTGGGTCTGTAAGCAGTGTGACCTTCTACATGGGAAGTCTACCTAAGGGTAGACTTGATGCTCATCTAAATAACACAGTTGTCCACGAGATTATTCTGAGAGAAATATCTCACAATATCTAGTGTATTGTGTCACAATTAATTTCTTTCTGAGTTCTAGCGAATTGAAATATCACTTACCGTTGTCTTTGTCTGTGGTTTGCCAGTGATAGTAGCAGATTAGTTTGTAGGGCAGCCATGGCCATGTAATTACATGATCACAAATGACCATCTGTTGTTCCAGTCGTTGTCTGGTTATTTACTTTGCAGCTTGCATAGTAACAACGTGGTATTAACAGCCATAATGAAAAATTGATTGAGATAAATGTGTTATTAATAGCCTGTTATAAGTAATACATAAACTACAGGGGTATCTTAATAAAATGCATTATCAATGGCATCTGTCTCTTGCTATGGGATAGGGCCAGATCCTGAGCTGCTGAGAAACATGCACACTTAGAGAAACTTAGAGAATTGAACCAGTCATATATGTCTTCTAAGCAGATTCATAAAGTTATTTATATACCTGTGTTAGTTATTTAATATGCTTCATCAACAGAAAATATCAGTAGTTACACTATGAGAAAGATACAGGTCACACAAGATAGGGACTGTCCTCTGTTTCCTGCTAGAAATTGTCTGATGTAATTAGACAGGGCTAATGGATGGAATAATCCAAACAATCTAAGACAAGGCTCCAATAGCTGGTAATAGAGGCTGAAAAACTGTTCACTTTGAGAACATTGTACACAGGCACAGATCCTTTCTTGCTTTCTGACAGCAAGTTCTTCAAAATTCTGTGTCCCAGTGCCCGTGTCCTGTGATAACCCTGAGACGATTAGTCTGTGATTTAATATCCACGGTGCCAAAGCTAGCAGGAAGGGAGGTCAGAGATACTAATGGTTTCCCAAAATGCTCATGAACATTGCCCGTAGTTTGCCTAAGAGGTGGTGTGGTGGACAGCACTCCTTCTCTCCTATGTATGGAATACAGGAATTTATTTAATAATTCAGCCTAATTGAATGTATATTTATATATCTAAGTTTTGCCTCTTTCTCCCCTTTTTTAATTTTTTTCATGGTGTTGGGGCTTAAAATATATTTGTGAAAATGTTACTGCTTCAAGAAGCACTAAAGTATTAGTTATACCGCAGTTGCCATACCGCAGGTATCCTTCAATCTGCTAAAATTCAAAGCACAACTTCAACCTGCAGCAATGCAATTTTCACTTTTTATTTCCCAAGTGCATAGGGAAAGACTCCAAGTGCAAGTATTTTTTGTTCTAATCACTGAAATGTTGTGTCAAAGCCAGTCAACCACCACCTTTCCTATTGTAATTATCCCTAAAACTTCCACAAAAATCTCATTGCAGCATACTTACCAATGTGAAATAATGGTCTGAGTTAACTTTTACCCTTCTAATTTAACCAAAAAGCGTGGTTCTAAATTAGCTTCATTTGTATCACCTTCTGTCTCTAAATGAGTAGTTCCAGGTTAGTTTTAAACATCAGGAATTAATGCTATGGAAATGGACCCATTTTCTGTGATAGCTGGAAGAACCTTCAAATCCCCTTGAAGGCGAAATAGTCGCACAAAAAAAATACTTTGCAGAAATGGTCAGACATTTATTTTTATATGGAATCTAAAAATCTAAAATTCCGTTTTAAACCTGCATATCTGTTTCAGAGAGGATTTTGTATAGACCTTTCACTTGCATATGTGCTCTGCAGTCTTTATGGTTTACAAAGAAAACTGATGTTAGAGTGCTGGTCTAAAAGAGTTGATTGCATCTTCTGCATCTTCGCACATTTCCTGTGTGAATGAATCCACAGACTCTTTGGATTACTCTTGAATCGCACTCTGGGTGTCACTGAATGTTGCCTGTTGTAGAATCCAGGCTCTTGAGTTTGCTGGGAAAATCTTTCATGCAAGTCAAAGGTTGTCTTAGGAGCAGCAGACTGGGACAAATCAGAGGCAGGACACTACCAGAAAGGTGCTTGAGCCAGCCAATGAGCCCTTCCAGCCCCAGAGTGAGAGCCTCAGATTAGTTTACTCCAAAAGGCAGGAGGAAGCTCTCTCCTTTTATGGAGAGAATGAGAGAGAAGGAGACACAGCTGTAGCTGGATCACTCCCCATGTACAGGGGGCATCAGTTCTGTACTCTCAAAGATTTCATGGCTTCAGTTTTCCAGGAAAACATGATAGCAATGAGGTTATGGGTGCTAGGGGATGAAATCAGCAGTTAAATATGTTGAAGCATGAAGAGTGGACTTCTGGGCACAAGATTCAGGGGCAGAAAAGTTATGGAAAGAGACAGAATCTTATTTTTTTATCTCAGTGGCGTGATCAATCACATCTCCAAGAACCTCCTATATGGTTTATAAAATAAAGGCTTCCGTGTAAACTTTGACAAGGTTCAGATCTTCCTTCTCCCTGATGAATGTCATATGTGAAGCTGCTTGTGAATCCTTTCTGTAAGGCAGTAATTCTTCATAAGGAAAGGCAAGGCCCACTCCATACTAGCCAGTAGCCTGCAAGTTCAACTCAGAAAGTTCCACTTCTTGCTCTAAATTTTCTACCTGTGAAGGGAGCATGAGGTTTTTCTACTGCTAAATGTTTAAAGATCATGAAATATGCACATCCAGTAGTGTTACAGACTGCAGAGAAATTCGTGAATCCCTTCATCTCACAGAAAAGAATCACTTTCATTGCAGGATTAATAGTTTAATCAGAATGTCGGTGCCTATCTGTGTCCTTCTTTAAATAGAACTGGATTAAGAAGTACAGTCTTATCTAAAATATGATTACAGTTAGGAAAAAAAGAAATTAAATTAAAAACTTGGGGAAAACAAAGAAATTTGTGTGCAAGTTAAAGCTGATCAAGAGACCTTTTTGTGCCAAAAAGCCTTGCATAAATGTGTATTCTGGTCATTACCACGGTAACTGCATCATGTGGAACTTAAGTTATCTGTAGGGTACTGAAACTCATTGAAGGAGTACAAACAGACAGCGTCTTCTTACTGGAGAAAAGCATAATCTTCTATTCAGAAGGCTGGTGCTTATTCCCAAAGATAAGAATTCTGAGAACACAGGACATGGAAAAAAATGAATCCAAGAAAACAAGAAAATTTTTGACATATAACTGTGGTTATTAAAGAGCTTTAGGTGCAATGCTGTTTTCAATGCATATGTCCTGTTAGTTTTTCTGTGCCATTTGGCCTGTCAGTGGAAAAATCTTAAAAATAGGGGTCATCACTTCAGTATTTCCAACCATAGTCCTTTGTTCTGTGTGGAAAACTCAACCCTTTCTATACAATTTTATGTGATACATAAAAGTTCATACAAAAGTTCTGCTAATAGTGAAAACAGTTTTGAGTTGGGTATTTAATTTGTGTGTATGTTTTGGGCTCTGAAGCTTTACAGAGGCAGAAATCCAATAACAGGATACGCACAGGTAAATTTGTACCCTGGACCTTTCATGCATATCCTCAAGTTTACATTTGCTAAGGGAGTCAAGGAAGAGTTTACTGAACAAAGCCACCTTGGTCTTTCTGTTGAGCCTTGTCCTTCTCTTCCATGTCATGAGCTGCTGGCTCATGTATTTCTACCACAGGGCTCAGATGTCTTCCAGCTTGAGAGAGGTAGAAAGAGGTGATCCCACTGGAGAGGACAAAGGACTTGCAGTCACAGTCCCTAAGCACAACCGTGAGGAAGATGCAGCTCTGTGACATAACTGATGGCAGTGTGGAGACAAGGGGAAAGGAGGAGGCAGATAGCAAAACCCTGCACTTTGAAACACTGAATTTTCCATGTGAAGTACGACAGGCATTTCTTTACTAATTACTACTGGATGAATAATAGCAAAAATTCTAGAACTTAGTGTAACAGCTCAGTGCACCCTTCCAAATTACATCCTTTTGTTGAGTCATGTCAAATCTGTTCGTCATAAGGAGGTCCTGTATCTTCAGGATAAATCCTCGTTTCCTTCAGGCAAGAAATGCAAATGGTTGGGGTTTGGGGTTTTTTGAGAGAGAAAGATGCATATCATTAAAGAGTTAGTACAGAGGATGATAACATTTTTGCCTCCTCTGTGTTTGTTCAATTTATCCATAAATCAGAAGTAACTCACTTGCTGAACAATGAGCACACTGTGAAAAACAGCAACGTACTCAGGTGTGGCATAGCAGTGATATTTTCAGTCAGTTCAGTTGCCTCCTTGAAAGTTCAATAAAATTATTTTGTTGTACTATTTTTAGGTCTTACATTCATGTAAGTGGCTGATGATTTCTGTCCATATGGTCATATGTGTTGTCAAAATTTCACATGTAGGTGCCTTTTCACGTGGAATTCATTCCCACTTTCCTGTTCTTGCACATTCTTGTGTGGAATAAAGAATATACAGCAGCAGGGCTATGCTGAAATGAGAAGGAGGTTAGGAGCTAAATATCTAGAGTTTTTTCAGTTCTTCCTCATTGTTTCTGCCTCCTTTTTCTTCCCCCTTTCTCGTCCTCCTCCCTCTCCTCCCTGCTCATGTCCTGTTCAGAGTGTCCCTGCAGAAACTCTGCAAGCTGCCTGTGAGCCGAGGCCAGACAGCACCAGTCCCTGAACTGGCAGCATCTGCCAGCTGGTAATACAGAGTTGTCTCATTCTCTTATTTCTGCTCTTTTTACCTCAAGCAACAACCGCGATAAAGGCTTTATACTCCCTTGTCTAATGTGACAGACAAGTCCCAGAGAAAATTACAAAGGGTTTTCTGTTGATGGTATTTGCTGCTATCTTCAAGTTTTGAGCTATAATACTAAATATACACAAAACACATGGAATTTCTTTTCTTTACTCATCAATTATTTTGTTTTAAGTGGAGCAAAAATGAACACTGGTTGAAATAAATCATTATCATAGTTTTGTGTTAGCTTTATTCAGCAATTCTCTGTATTCCTTAAACATTTATGTTCTTTCCAATTATAGCAATATTTTACTTGTCACTGCAAAATGTCAGGTTATTGCTTCAAAGGTAACCTCATTTTATATAATCAGATGGAGACTTAGCTGATGTAATAAAGCATTGAAGATTGGATAAAATTCCAATTACTGCTTCCATAGTAATGAATAACAATTACTAACATAACAAAGATGTTAGCATTTTAGATGTGTTTGTACTTTGTTTTCCTTTCAATGATAAACACACCAGTTTCTTGGAGACAAAGTGATAACAACACTATTAGAGTTTATAATTCTTTTTAAGGGGGAATGCCAAGAACTGTCATTTAATTTTAAAAATTCTGTGGCCAAGTTTATAAGTTTCTTAAAATATGTCTGAAAATAATCTGGTTTTAGGCAAATAGCACTGATGCCTTTGCCGGAAGTCAACCTTGCCTGTGTATAGCAGAGAGGGAACTACAGCAGTTTATCCTGAAAAATAAAGGAAATAGCAAAATTCCAAGCAAAAATCCTGGCCTCTCATTAATTTTTAAATTGCACTGTTATGATAAATCAACAAAGAGTGCAGCAGAAACTAAGATTCACATTATTTAAATCCAGGTGTAAAATGTTTTCATTAAACAGGTTCTTAGAAAACAAATATTTTTACAGTCTCGGTTTCCTAACATTGCATCTGGTATTACAGATCTATCTGTGGTAGATCAAATAACCGTTTTTAAGTGCAACCATTAGATGCATTTATAAATTCAGTTAAAAAATCTGTTTGCTTGTGCACTTATGAAGTAACATTCTTATAAAACTCTTGTTTTACTGATTCATTTCTTGAGTTGTTTAATTGTCTACTCTTTTTTTTAGGTTGGCATAGTACTGCATTACTCTACACTCTCTACTATGCTATGGATCGGAGTAACTGCCAGGAATATTTATAAGCAAGTCACAAAAAAACCTCAGCCTTGCCAAAACAGTGACCAACCTTCTTATCCAAAGCAACCACTACTCAGGTATGGAATATTAATTATACTATATTTTTAATGTCTTCCTAAAACATATCAATTATAAATAAACTCTCTCTCTCTTATTTTCTGTATTCTTTACTTTTTATAGACTATAAATAGCATCCATAAAGAATTGAACCACGTAGGTGTATACAAAAATCCGAATATTTATTGTATGCTGATAGTTTATTTAGGAGATGGAAATATGCAGAACTGGTATTGGCTGAGTTCAGGTACCTTTATCTGAACAGGAAGAATTGAAATGTTTCTGTTGGTTTCTTATGGAGGGAAAAAAAACCACCCCAAACCAGAAACTGGCTTGGTTCTGAACCTTATGTAATCATCAGAAACTCGACTATAATGACTCTTCCTTTAGCTTTGTCTCTTGTGCTGTAATTCTTGCCCACACTTGTACTGACAGCCCAATAACGTGATAGCAGCCTTCCTCGTTCCCCATCAGAGATGGAATGCTGTTACAGGAGCCACCGGGAGTCTGCACTCCCTACAGCTCTCGCTGGAGCAGACCCACAAACGTGGCTCTGACGGTGTCGCAGGTGTAAGGCACGAGGAGCTCCTGCCAGATGCCTGTGAGATGCTGAAACTCCAGGCCAAAATAGTCAGTCTGCACAAGAGAAAAAAACAAAACAAAAAACCCTAGCAAAACCTTACCACAAACCAGCCAAAGGCGTGGGAAGATTCATTCATCTTTTTTGAGCTTAGCTATCAAAAACTGAGCTATTACCCAAAGCTATGTATTGTCCCTGTACAGGTTTTGGAGGGAGACAAAGAAAGAACTTCCAGAGAACAATTTCTCCCTCCTGTCTTGGATGTTGTGTGAGGACAGGATGAATTGTCTTATGGAGGTGCCTCTCTTTCCCCACAGATCACGGAAAAATCTGAATGGTCAATTTAGCCTAAAGACCTTAGTTTATAGTGTAGGCTAAGAAATACAAATTCTGCTTTTTATGTCCACAGTGTATTCTTTTAAAAACACGTAGCTTCTTTTATTTTAAACACAAAATTTTTAGCAAGTAACATTTATAGATGACTGTGTGGTGTAGTTACAACTTGTTAAAAGTCTGCAGGAAAATTAATTATGTTTTTCCGTCTGATTCCGCAGAATCAAATTTTTACTAACATGATTTTAGTTAGAAAACTAGCTAGTCGTCTTCTTTTAAAGATATTTTATTTCTGGAGATGGAATTGATTAAAGTTAGCATAAAATGTGTACTGTGAAGAGAAGGAGTGCCACATTGATCCTTAGCTTTGTTAGGTGTAAGCAGGAGGATATTCTTTCACTGAGAGTACCTGACTTTGCTAATCCATTATTTACTGCACCATTCTTCAGAGATGAGAATTTCACTCCTTCAGTTACCAGCTCATGGCAAAATGAATAATTGCCAATTTTCAAATGCTGCAGTGTGACTATTAAGGTAGAAAATTGTTACAAGTTACACAGACCCAGCACAGTGTATGTTCTTCAAATTCAAATCTTGTTTGAGTTAGAAAACAATAGACAATCAGGTTACAGGAAAGATTACTCTAATTAGAATCTGTGTTGTACCAGTCATGTTGAGGTTCTCAGACAGTGAAAATAAATAGTAGCTATTTTAAGTTTAGCAATAGAAATGATAAACTACCTTCTAGCTGTTAGAGAACATGGGTATAATTGTTTAATAGCTAAGTAAAATTATTCCAAGTTATTTTTCTTACACAGGGCACCATATATCCTAGAGACACAGGCACTGAAATGTCTAATACAATTTCACAATAGTTAGTACTAAGTTCAGAATAGGAAGGATCAGTTTTACTTCATGTAGAAAACAGGCATAGTATATGTAAAATTAAAAATCTCTTTAAGCAAGAAAATGCTAAACTCATAATTAGTAGTTGTCCTTTTAGAATGATAATGATAATTTTGGGGGCATTTTACCTTTCCTGGTTTTAATAAAATTAAAGTCTGAATTATTCTTTGTCATAATATTTCCATAAAATCCATTTAAGATGCTTACATTTCAATGCAGTCATTTATAACTAATGTTTTAACAAGTCAGGGTTCTTGTGTCTGTAAGCCAATGCCAGCCTTTATACATAGTGTTCCTCAGGTACTTAAGGGATGACATCTGGGGTTGGATGAGGGGGTGTTCATTTGTCTCCATTTGACACCAGTAGATGGCTAAATAGTATAAAGTTTATTTGAATGGAGATGGAGTTAAGCTTTTTTGCATGTTGGGACTGCCAGTGATAGGAAGTGTATAATCCAGTCCACAAGGCACCGTTAAACAAGAGGTAGTTTGTCAGTGATCCTTCTCAATAGTTTTGCTGAATGCAAATGTGTGAATGTGTTTGGCAAGAACTCTCCACTCGGCTGTTGTCCTTCAGTCTTCCTTGGTAATGGTTGTATTTAACAGACCGTGTTGCCAGTTCACACGTGAGAGTTTTTGTATTCCTTATTTCTCACTTGCTGTATGAGACATAAGGATATCTTATGATATGAGTCAGTCAGTGTGATCTAATTCCAAAAATCAGTACATAAACCTATCACATGGAATTTACCAAGAAATTTTAAAAATTGTCTCCCCACAATTTTTTCACAAAGCTTGGTCCATTCTAAAAAGTAGCTGAAATAGTGAAAATAAATACCAGAATATCTAAAAGGAGACCTTACCTGTTAGTAGAAAAGGAGGTATGCTTGTAGGAGTTGCTTCAGTTTCTCTGACTGCTGTTTGCATATTCATTTGCAGAAGCAAGACAAATGAGGTGCACTTGATCTTTTTCTCCTACTTTTCTTTGATCCATAGCAATAAGTATCCTATTCTGTAAAACTGTGGTTCTCTATCAGTTTTCTCACTTCTAGATAGAGTGATCAAATTTGAAACATTTTTGCAGTCTAATTTTACTTGATGGCAATATGATTTTAAATGTTGCCTCTTTTTATGTTAATCATGTATTATAGGATCCATTATGTACACTGTACATTATACACTATATATATATATTTTATTATATATATTATTAATGAAATATATATTCTCTGTTAATTATGGAGTTAAACCCCTCAGGGCCTATCACTTTGATGACTGGAACCAACTGTAACAATTTTGGCATTTTTCTCTAAATGTGCCTGGATGCTAATGAGGTGGATCAAATTAATGCATCATTGAGTTTTGTGTATTGAAATTCTGAACCTTAGCCCTTCAACAGATAATGAAATTACTTCCTGTAAAATATACTCTCTGGTATTCTTAATAGAAATAAATAATTCTATCTGTTCATCCTCTGTGGACATTTGTTAAACCTGGCAGAGTTTAGCTTCTGACTCATCCGAAGGCAGATTTTGCCAGCAAAGGCAAAGGGGCATGCAAGATTCAGCTATTACTGCAATGTACAGAACTTCTTATCAGCCCAGGCTGGGGCACAGGTAGTGTTAGTTTTTGTGCCTGCTATGTGCATGCATTTTTCATGTGGTGCTCTGTGCACATACAGATTAGACAGAAGTACAGACCAGCAGAAAAGGCTTCTGAAAGATAGATGCTGAAATCATTTCTTTCTAGAGAGACAGGAAAAAAAATCAGATTACTTTCATTTTTAATAAGATAACTAGTGAGCACAATTGCATTCTAAACATTTAAAATAAAAAATAAATAAGCTGCCAGCTGGGCCAGAGATTGGTGATAAGGAGACAGATAATTAAGTTTTATCTCAAGGTTAGGTACAAATATATCTCCTAATGTTCTCTCACCTCTTTTATTCAATGAATGTCTTGCAAGATAACTAATATGGCAATCTTCAGATTACAGAGTCCAATATCCCATATCTGTCATGAAAAAACATCAATGTGCATAAATAAGGTTGCAGAATCAACAACAAAATGGATAACAGTTGATGTCGCTGTCTCTGTTGAACTTCATCTTATTTTTTATGTAACATATTTTGATAAGCTTTTTTAAATGTTCTTTCTAAAATTGTGGGGCTGTTAGGAAATGTACTTCATGCAGTGCTTTAGAAAAATTGTATATCTAGCTGTAGTGGGAATTTCAGAATGGATTGTGCCCTTTGCTTTGTATTCAAAGTATTAGCCTTAGTACTATGGCTAAAAAGTCATAACTGAGACAAATTGAAACAGTTTTCAACAGCACATGCAGAGTACCTACAGTCACTACCAATGGCTTCAAGTCCCTCCTCTTGCTGTTTTCAACCTTAAATAATTTTTAGAGTTAAGAATCACTTTTAGAATGGGAAAGCTGTTTGCCTGTTTCACATATTTTGAAACATCTTAGCTGTTCTTTAAACCTGTACACAGAGCAGATCTAGAAACAGTAGTGGAGAATGGGAGTAGTTTGGTCAACCTGTGATAACCTGCTAATGGATCTTTGCATGCAGATGTGTGGGTGTGTGTGTGCTATTCTGTATGAGCGTGTACATGGGCGAGTTCCTGTACATCATACATGCACTTCCAGAGTACAGAGCAGTGTCTGGAAAGCAGCAACAAAAGGGGTCTTCCTAGTGAGCTGTTTGTGGTGTAGTGCCGACCAACAACCTACGCCCTGAGCACATGCGAGATGTGGCAGTGCCGCACTGGCATCCTCCCCCTCTCCTTGGGAATGTGGCAGCAGCTCTTCACATTGATTCCCAAGCTCGTTATTTCTCTCAGCTGCCTAAACATTAATCAGTAGCACCCAGCTAAACAGTAGCTAAGTATCTTTGCGACACTGAATTATGCTCAATCCTTTCACTGCAAGAAGCAGAAACCACACTAAACCTTCAAATACAAGAAAACCTTCTCCTTCTCCTACTGCCTGGCTAGTCCTGCGAGGAGGCTCTTGCCTTATGGTGAGGGGATTGTAGACTTGCATGATACCACAGGGGTCATGGCATCACTTAGTGCTCTGCTCACAGCGTTAACCCTGCTTGTCTCAGGATGAACATTTAGCTGCTTGATCTGAATTCTGACAAGCTGGAAACCACCACATGGGCACAAATGGACCTACTGCTGCGTTTGCCTTACGCAAACGGTCCTGAGAGAGCCTGGCAGGAAATGTTGTGACTTCCATCACAAATGGATTATATGGAAATTTTTACTGGATAAGTTACCAATAAAGCAGGCTGTGTCCTGAATATGAGTCACACACAGCGATATTCATTATGTCATTAGGAATTGTCACGTGATATTTTTGCACCATAATGGAGATACTGAAAACATTCCAGTTATAAAGACCAAAGACTTCTTATATTTAGTTTTTAAAGAATGCTTATGTCCAGAGAAAAACCCTAGAATAAAAAGAACTAATGCTTTCTAATATTCCTGAAGCTAAAAGGGTCTTCAGAAAATCATCTTTGTTAATGTCCGCTATAATTTATAACAAGTTGGCTACAATTTATTGCAGCATAATAGCAGTATAATGGGGGAGCAACATTTGACTACAATACGAAATACTTTATTAAACATCAAGTTTGGCAAATATGCCATTTTTTTGGCCATGCCCTTTTCTGAATCTTCAGACTGAATCATATGAAACTACTTAATTTACATTCTGACAGACACAGACATTACTTGTCCCTTTGACACCAGCAGCTCTGAAATGCTGTTAAGTTCTAGGGCATTTTTCATTAGTGCTGGCTCTCATGAATTCATGTCTTCTAGTATGAAACAGTGATTGAGAAAGAGGTCAGATGAAAAGCATCGATTGCAATCCACTGTTTTCTTCTTGGTGATATGCCCTTAAATATTAACTCATAGTTTTGATGCATGAAAGCCCATTTTTCCTCCCCAAAGAGAACATAACCAACTTCTTCAATAAAGTGTAAATTTAGGCCTGATTATCCCAAGGCCTAAATTTACTGTCATCTGTATCTGCCTTTTTCTTAAAAATTCTCTATAGTTTGAATATGTTGAATTACATGGGAAGTGCCACAGGGCAGAATTCTCAGGAGCCCTGAGAAGATCTCCATGATTCACTCTTTACCATTAGCATAGACCCAGTTGTGTCCTTGCAGAGTAAGTGAAAATGATGTCTCCCTGCAAGTAAGGTTTTCAGCAGCTGGATGAACCATGGCATGGTGAGCCAACAGTCCCTCTGAAAATCTGCTCCAGAAAGTTGGCTGTAATTAAAGTACTTGACTATATCCTTTGCTTAGAGGACAGAATATATTGCTGTGCGCAGGGTCCGTCATCAGGAAGTTTAACTCACAGCTCTGATATTATAATCAACATTTCTTATTTTAGGTATGTGAAGTTATGACTGGAAATGTATATTATTAGATAATTTTTAAATTATGCTATAATCATTTTTTGCCATCCTCTTGTGTTCTCAAAGCCACTTACCGCCTCCATACTGTAAATTCCTAAAATGAACGAAGTGTGTAACAGATGTTTTTATCAAATGGCTTGGGCTGGGAGGGACCTTAAAGATAATCTAGTGATATTTCTTAGATGTTATCTGCAAAACACTGTTCCCATGTTTCTTGTTTCAATATTTGTCATATTTCCCAGGAAGGAGAAAGGCCATATTGCTGAAATACCTTTTTTAAATTTGATAAAAATTGAATGTAAGAAAAGCCATGTTTCCCTTCTAGCTATTGTGTTCATTTTATTCACCAAAATAAGGCTTATATTCAATATCAAAGTATGTTATTATATTGTTACGTTGGATATCGAAATAATCTAAGGATAACAGCTTTTTCAAAGTTTTAGTTTGATTTAATTATAGAGGTAATATTTTGAACAATGCTACTTTGCTTCTGAAGGCAATTTTAATAACTGACATTCAAAGATGACACAACACAAGTAATACAACAGTACCAACAGAAATGCTGATCATTTTAGACAGATTGTGCTGTCTTATCAGCCCACCAACTTAGGCAAGTTCTCAAAAAAACAAACAAACAAAAAAAAAGCCCCAACCAACCAAAAACAAACCAAAAACCCCAGTCAGACAAAAAGAACTAAAATGCTGGGAGGAACCTTAACCAGAACAAACAGAACAGTTCTGCTGCTTGAGGTGTAGAAGCTAGAGATAATGAAAAAGAGAAGCTTAAAAACAGAACAGGAAGTTTAAGTCTGTATATCACAACTTAAAGGGAGAGACAGGATTGCAGAACCTAAAGGTACTTGGATCTTGGTTAGATACTTCAAGGACATACTGATATCACGTGCTATTGAACATGATCACTCTTAAATGCTGATACATGTTCAGATGGAATCAAAGATGAAACTGAAAGGTCTGCAGTGGAAAAGGATATAAAATAGTGATAAGGGAAACATTTTCATTAATTATTTTTACTGAATTTCAACCTGAAGCTAATTGTATTTCCATCAGATGGGGATAAAATTATCTTAGGTCAAAGAAAATGTTTAATTCAGATTTGAATTAATTGTTCCTCTCAAGAAGATTTCCAGTAAAATGAAAATATTAAAATATTACGGAGATCCACAGTAGCAATATATTGTCAGTGGTACTCTAAGAAAGTTGTTGCACTTTTCACAGGCCACATAAATATTCATTGCTGACAGCATTGCATTGCCAGGCTATAGTGTCACAGCATGGAGGTATTTTCCTGCTTACTCTTAATCAAACAGGAGAAGTGATGATAACTTCGCTCTCCACCTTCAAAGTGAGTGATTGGATTGTGGAGTCACTGAGAGCAAGATGGTAACAGAGCCACCTGCTTTGCTTGTGGTTCCACTTCATCTGGCTTATGAATATGAATTCCAACTGGAACGATTTCAAAAGTTTGTTCTCATGGCATAGTTGGCAATACTATTCTTCACAACTGACCTGTATGCACTACCAAATACTTTAATTGAACCATCCCCGGAGCATAGGTCCTCCTTGATGTGAACCTATTTCAAGAGCATGTCAAAATCAAAGTAGAAAAAAGGATTTTGTTACTGTCGTGACTTCATTAGCTAAGGTACAGGAGAGACGCACAATGTTGACACTTTTCAGAGTAGAAATAAAATAATACCAAATCTTTAAGAGATGTTGAGGTAGAAGGTGAAGTTTCATCCTCTTTGTTTAAAGAACAGTGTCTGAGCTACTTAGTATAGATGAAAAGAAATGGGTTATGATTATTGCAAAAGCAATAATATGATATGTCAACTTGCTACTTGTAAACAAGCTATTAAACAGCACAGCAAGTCACTTAGAGCCGTTCAGCTGAAACTCTCTCCAATGCTACAGCTATTGACAAACATGACCAAAAAAAGAAAATTACCACGCCTGCGTGACACCTGGTCATTTAATGAGGAAATTATGGGCTTGGGATAGAAATTTTAACTACATGAGTTACGGCATTTGCAAGCTTTCAAAGCTGTAAGCTTCATGAAGACTTAAGATTGCTAGGATATTTTCAGCTTTGTAAGGCTGGAACTGCAACATGCTGATCTGCAGAACTGTGTATTAGATTGAATTGTCAGCTGCTTTTATCCTGAGTTCACATCTAGGTATTTCCTGGAAATTCAGAATTCTTGTCACACTATCCCATGCCTCAGTAGCTTCTAGCATTTGAGCTAGTCATATACATAATTGCAGAGAGTAAGTTAGAGGGTGGATAAGCTTGATAAAATGCTCCATGCTTTGATATGCTGCTCCAGGCAAAATGTAAAATGCTGATTGGAGATTTTACAAGTTCAAGGATTTTTAGAAGATAATATATTCAGACTCCAATGGGGGCTTTGTAGAAAACTTTATCAGATTTGAAAGAACTAAATATTTTCTCCGATGATTCTCTGGTGTCATATAGATTAAACTTGATTATGCAAAAATGCTGTAAAGATAAATGCGTAAGATCTTTTCAAGTGTACTTATTGTAATTGTATGGACAAAGAACTGAGCATTCCCATCTGCATGAAATTATATTCACCAAAATTACAAAAAAGGCTATCTGACTTTTAATGGGAGATGATTGTACTCATTAATTAGTGAGAAAAACTAGTCACATTAGATAAAAATTCCTTCCTGCAGAAATTATCCCATGAGAAAGATAGAACTTAAAGTTTGTAACAGCACACCTGTCTCTTAAGCAGGAATCTGTGTACATCCAGCTTAACTGTAATGAAAACCGCGATGTTACAAGAAAATGTAAGTCAGGAAGATTTATAATCATGTGCAGACTGATAAACTGCAGAGTCACAGAAAATAGAAGACTGCAGGCAGCCAACTGGTGTAATCCAGGATTGTGCAGTAGTGATAGTAACTGCAGTACAGTGCAATCACTGGGCATTTCAGTTACAGTGGAGCACAGGACAGAGTAGGTGTTTCATTTACTGATGCATTGCCACTATTCCATAAAGTAATTTTGGCTAAAAGATATTATTAGATTCCAAAAGTAAATGCTAAACATAAAAAAAAGCACATGACTTATCTTAAAATAAACTAGCAGTAAAACCCAAGTATATATTTTATGTACATATGTATATATATTAGCAGTGATAGTTTTAAATACATAATTTTAATGTTTCAGAATACTCTTCTTTATTAATGAATGGCAAAATTCAAGGAAACTAAGATATATTCCTTGGACAAACAAAACTGGTGAAATCCACAGTTAAGCATATTACATTAAATATGTTGGAGCATATTTATGTATAAGGGTTGCAAATCCAGTTTCAGACTGGCTTATTCTATGTATACTTCCTGTCAAATATGTGTGATAATCTCTGGTTTATGCCTGTTTGGAAGGAGGGCTTAAAAGTCTTGGGAGGAAAAGCTGCATTAGATGAATTCACTTGGTTTTGAGTTGAGACACCATGGAAAATTTTACATAAACTTCCACTGATCTCCTTGACATTGTACATCCTAAGTAGTTGAAACCCATTACTGGAAATGTGGATGATTCTTTTCAAGGTAGTGTTCATTAAAAATTCCAAATGAGAAGGCATTAAAGAGGCCATCATAAAACAAATAATAAGCTTAAATTGCAATAAGGGGTAAATATGTTAATGTTAGGAAAATATTTCAAACTATGAGAGCAGTTGGCAATTAAAACAGGTTACCTGGGAGGCTGTGGAAACTCTGTCCCAAGCAATTTGTTAACATAGATGAGATAAGGTCAAGCCAGTCATGACAGGTGTTTAATGTGACCCTGACTCAGAGCTTTTGAGAGGACTGGATGATCTCCTGGTGTTCATTCCTGCCCTACAATTCTGTTACTAGTAAACCAAGGATTTTTCCTGACAGTATTTTCATTTTTCAACCCTTATTTGCTGCTGAATTCCTACAGCCCCATTGGTCTTGTAAGAAACTCTTGTGTTCCATTATGCAAGTGAATTCTGACAGAAGAGACTTTGAAACTAATGTGTTCCAAATATGCCTTCAGTGTTTGGAAATGTTACGAGTCTTAGAAACTGGCTGCTGATCCTGCAGGTATTTTTATTCAGGTACCACCTTACTATATAAAACATAACAAAAAATTAGGCCACCTTCTGCTCTGAAGCACATCACCCACAACGGGTTTTCAGTGGGAGTTACACATATTCTGTCACAAGAAGATTTTGGTTCATAGATCAAAAATACTGCTTATTGCTACTTAAATAAATTTTGGTAAATCTTCTGTAATTTTAATGATACATATTAAACTAATTTCTATATATAGTATCTAATATCCCTTGGTAAACAAGAATGTCCAGATTAAACTTTATGTGCCTTTATTGATTGAGTACTCATTCAGACAAAGGGGTAATCCATTATTATTGGATTGCATTTAGTACTCAGAGAATCACTCAAGATTTTAAGTTTATCAGAAAGTGAACATTGGAGAGGTTTTCTGTGAAAGAAAACCTGAGCACACAAGATACCTGACTTATTTATCTATCGATAATGTGAGATACCTGGTATTGCTTTATCTATTGGTTGTGGGGTAAGAGAATAATGATTTCTGAAGACCACTTGTGTTTACTTTCCAATAGTTGTGAGCAATGTCAAGAAAAGGTCATGAGCGGTCAGTCACACAATCTAGCTGCTTCTTCATATTGGATGAACTTATAGACATCTCCAGAAAAAAAAGTACCTCCTCAGGCAGAGTTCATTTCCAAGAAATACGTATGCACACCACATTGGAATTCGATTTCTGGAAATACTGATGTCTCTAAAACTCTTTCTCATGAATCAGAAAGATAAGAAACAGGAACTGTGGGCAAATCACAACCTCTGTTATTTGCAGAGTAGTTACCCCATGCTGGTTATCATTTTTAGGTAAGGCATTTTAGACTGTTTAATGTGGATTATCATATTTGTGTTATTGTCTCATATAAGAATGACATTAAACTTGTCTGCTCATGTATCTCTTAGTCTTCTTTAGAGGTATTGAAGAAGCAACCAATTATCCATATTCCCACTTCGTGCTTTTAAGAGAGTGTTTTCCAGCTAGAGAGAACATTTCCTGCTGAGGTTCTGGCATTGCTAACTCCAATAGTAATTATTGTACCTAGCAAAGCCAGGCAGCTTTTGACCTGGAAAGCTGAGCAATGAGATACTCTTCCAGTTTTGTGAAGATGGCTGTTTATTCCTTTTTCAAATCTCTTTTTTCCATGTTATGGAAATGACATATCATTTCTAGCTTTTAACTAATATTTTTCAATTAATATTTATAAAAATAACTCTATTTCTGCTTTTCCTTTTCTTTCAAAGTTTCATGATCACTTCTGATTGAGTGCTTAAAAAAACCCTGTGATTTTTTTAAAATTTACTTTTTGACCTTTTTATACATGATGGAAAACCTTTCTTTTTGCTTCTGGTTAAAATCTGGGATAGGGATCACTAGAAATAGATTTCTGTGTCTGTCAGCTTTTAAACAATAGGAAAAAGCAAATGTTCATGCCATCATCATACATAAAAGATTTTTCATAGCTCAGCTTAGTAAGACTAAGACCGACAACAGCAAAATCCCTCAACATTAAAGTTAAAAATCAGGGTTGACATTCATGAACTCATGCAATTGTACCTTTGTTTCTTACTTTTCAATAGGGTGAATTAAGGACAAAATGTCAACCTGCATTTTTGTCAATAAATCTAAATCTCCATGGTTTTGTGGAGTCAAGTCATTAATTGAATAGAACTCTCTATGGGTTAATAGCAGGGTAATCCATAATATTTTTTTAATATAACATTAAAAAAGAATGCTCTTTGCTGCCTCTAGATTTGCAGATTGAATTACATCCTATGGTCTATAAAACAGAAAGTGTTCCAGAAAGAAACCAAATGTCTTAAAACTATCTAAAAAATAACTAAGTTATTTTCAGCATGTTTTAATGCTTCCCTGCTTCTTGGTACATTTAATTACATTAATAACACCTTCTTGCCAAGTTTTGGCTACCTGCATATCTGTCAAGATGAAAGTTTTGAAGCTGTAAAAGTGGATAACAATGCATAAATCCTGATATAATATTTTCTCCACAAAAAACCCAAACAATAAAGTTGGTTTTTTCCTTTTTGCAAACTTTAGGGATGAAACTTCAGTAAGGTTCTTTACAGGGTAGATTAGTTTTTGAAAAAGAATTGTGTAGTACAAAATGGAGCAAGTCTGCATCTCACATGGAGTTTGGTCAAAGCAAGTGGAGACTCTTAGACAAGTAATGGCTGCACAACCTATCAAACACAATAATGAGGTTTATACACAGTGTCAATTTCTCCTTGGTTTCGACTGTTCTTGGCTGGCTACAGCCACAGCTGTAGGCATTGTTGAGGGGATGTGAAGCGGGTTCACTTCCTCACTTCGACAATGTCCTATTAGAGACATTTATTTGAAAAGTTATATTTTCAAAGTATATTTGAGATTTGAAAGTATTTGAAATAAGCTTATATTGAAAAATACTCAGAATGTATTTGAGAATTTAGTATTTTTCAAGCTGTGCTCACACACCTGTGGATTAGTTCACTCTGAGCAGTGCATATGTTTCAATTTACATACTGACATCTACTAGAAGAGCAGTGGTTTAAAGGAGCCTTCTCTCAGCATTGACAGCTGGCGTGGATGGGCCCTCATGAGACTGAAAAGATAACAATGAATAATAAGGAAATCACAGTGTCATAAAAATAATAAGATTGGCAGAAACATCTCTAAGTCATCTGGTTTAACTTTCCATTCAAAGCAGATCCAGCTTAAAAGTTAGCTCAGATCCTCACCTGGTCCAGTTTTGAAAATCTGCAAGGACTTCTTCCACTCATCCTCTGTGTCCTTTTAGCTTTCATCTCAAATGGATCACAAACATGAAATGTAAGAGCTCTAACCTGACCTGAAATAAATTACAAAGTAATCACCCAGTCCCAGCAAAATGTTACAAGTTGAAATAGATGAAAACAAAGCTGCATTACTAAGGATTCCTGAGGGAAAAAAGGAGGTAGTAAAATGTGCTTAAAAATGTAGGAAGACCACCAAAAAAAGTCAAGGAGAGAAGTTATTCACAATTAATCAAATTGATAGATTTTGGATTTGTACTGTTTTCTTTTTGTATGAGTTCATTGAGGTGCAGGTAGTGGTTGCATGTAGTATAGCTGCATTTTCCAAATATTGCCAGCTGTAAAACTGAAGTATCATTCATGGAAGATGGCAACTTATTTTCTATGTCGTCTTATTCTGAAAAAGAAAATAAACTCAAGATTTAGAAGTGATTATGTAGGACATATGCAGAAAAAATTCTGGTTGAAAAATATTGAAATGTTTTCTCTTCATAGTTTGAATTTTTTATCTGACCTATATTTTAGAGCTTCACATTTTAGATTTCTGGTGCATGAATTTTCAGTAACTCTAGTCTTTGTGGAGTGCAATTTAATTTTTGAGGGAAGCATTCTATTCTGTCCTGCTGCTTGGTATAAGAACTGAGATATATTTTCCTCAGCAAGTATTTTTAAACAAAGGAAATATGAGGGTAGAAATGAAAAAAAAAAAAAAAAAAAAAAAAAAAAAAAAATACAAAACATAAAAAGAAAAGAAGNGTTTAACTTATACGGGCACTTTATATATAATACTTTATTTTTAATTTTTCATTGTGCAGTCTTGGTAAATAAAGCAAAAATGTAGTGCCTTCAGGATCTAAATGTCAAAGCACTGAGGTTGTATTTTAGGATTTTAACATCTGTGCCTTGCCCGGCTTTACCTGAGTGTTTCCAGGTGGTTTTCTGTATGATTGAAAGCAACATCAGTGTGAGTGAATGTCATGTCAGATATATAAGGGTACCACTTTCTCTTAGCTTTAAGAGATGCTCCCTCATCAACTCATGACCTGTGGCAAACCCTAAAATACTAGAACTATTAAAAAAAAGTCAAAATATTTTAAAATGGGAACCAAATTAAAACATAGATTCCTTCCCTTTACCACAGAGGTCTTTAGAGGAACTCAAAACCTGCGTGTATGCTTTTCATGTCAGAAAAAATTCCTTTTGGGAAACTGTTTGATCTCTTCTCTGAAAATGTGGGTTTGATAGCTGAAAGCTTGGTAGCTGAAAAGATTCAACAGAAAGGGTTTTGTGGTTTCCATGGATCTTCTGCGTAAATGCTTTTCAATTTCAAATGGCCCTCTGGGTTTGCGACTGAATACTTCTCGTAGACCAAGAAGATTTAATAATCAAAATGATATTATTTTTATTTAGTGTGTGGTTTCTTCATGTCTTAAACAAGACTGTTTGTCCTCTCACTTTGCCTGAGGATACATCTTGCTATAGCTGTGTGATTAGATTTTAGATACATGCAGTTGAAAATAAACCCAATTACCTAAATAAATGGAAGGTAGCAGTAAATTGTGGTTAGCACATAATTGTAAACCCAGAGATGCAGAAGCTTGAAACACTAAATGTTTAAATTTGGGGATGTAGCACCTAATCATTAACAATACTTTGAGGATGAGGCATTTATTACCTTATTAGTAAAATTCTCAGAAACATTAAGAATGCTTTTATACTTTGAAGTTTTAATATTTAATAGCCAATAGAGATACCTCCATGTATTTTCTGTACACAGTCTAAGTACGTCTTGAGTATGGCGTATGGGTGTCATTTAAGTTTGCGCATAGGATATTCTGAACAAATCTAGAGAGATGAAATTTGCACTCTTCTGTGAACTTCATATGAAAACACTTTATAAGGACATGTCAACCTATCAAATATGAATAATCTGTATGTTGCATGGTGGCCATAACGTGTATCATTTTAATGTCTTTGTGAGAGAACTTGAACAGTAACAACCCAGTCACTGCTATGTGAGAGAAGCCAGCTGATGCATTCAGCAGTTCTACATACAATTATGTCTGAAACTGTAATTTTCATTTTCATTGAAGAAAGACAGTTTGGGGGTTTTTGCAGAAATGGTAGATTTCATGAGGCAACATTAAATTTCCTAAACTGATTACTTTAATGGCCTGTATCAATCAAACAGGCTGTAAAAGATGCTTGAAATGTTTCAGAGCCAGCTGAAGAGATAAATATGCTTTTTAGTTTTCTCACTACTATATTCTCTCTCTAAGTAGTAATGTTAAGGTTCATCATTCAGGAATCAATAAGCTGAAGTAAAAATTGTAGTATTAATGTAGAAAAGAAGGATATTTTTGTAAACAGTGAATTTAAGATTCCTGTTTGCTAAGCTTTGAGCCATTAAAGTTCAAATTTTCACATTTTGCCTATAATTATCTGTAATGGAAAAAATGGAAATTTATTCTTATTTATATTTTGATCTCCTTAAATAAACAGTTTGTTTAGGGCTGTGCCTGTCGTTGAGACTTTTCATGTCTAATACCTTGGCTATAGCTGGTCTGGGATGGATAGAGATCATTAAACTTCTCTAGGTTCCGCACAGCTGGCTGGGCAGGTGAATAACAAAGATAAATGCCTTGACATAAGGGAAGGCTGAAGTTACAGAGAGATGGCATAACTATGGGAAAGCTCTCAGAGGGACCTTGTAACTTTTTAGACACCAAAGACAATGGGAAAATTTGTAGGAAATCAGATTTCAGTTTTTCCTGTGGTCACATAAAAGTCTGTATAGAAAGCGAAGATTCTCTATCACCTGTTCTCTGGAACAGGGGCTTGATTTTACATCAAAAGATACAAGGCTTGCCAAAAATGTGCAAATTAGCAATGTAGTTTCTTTGGAAATGCACATCTTTGAAGTGTTTCTGGTATTTTTCACTTTCTTCTAAACAAATTTAGCTCCCTCTGACATTTGGGTCAAGAATCTTGCCCTTCATATAAGATCATTGACTTATATAAGAGAAAAAGGAAAAGAATACATGAGTTTAGAAGAATCGAATTAGCGTGGTGTCTCTAGATCTATTTCCCAGGAGTTCCTGTATTCTCTTTTCATTGTCTGTTTGCACACATCTGTCTTAAATGCTCAGCTGAGCAAAGCTAAGAACAAGGCACCTGGGTCTACCAGTAAAGTCTCCATCTTCATAACATCAATTGCTTGGTCATCAATATTTTCTGAATCATTCTTTGTGTGTACAGTGAAAGAGCTTAACAGAAAATAAGAGTATTGCTCCTATGTTACCTGTGAATCTCAAGCAATCAAAATTATTTAGCTCTAACTTGGCAGCATAGCTCATAATAAAAATTAATGCTTCAGAATATCTTTTTTTAATATGACAAATATACTTCATGCCTAAATCCAAAAATATATCAAGTAGTGAATAAATAACCTCTGAATCAGCTCTCAAAGGTTCTTGTTCTATGGAAGGTAAAAAACAGTGTATTTTCTGGTGATACAAAAATTACAGAACTACAAAACAAGGACTTGAATGGTCTGCTTAAATTTTTTTTAAATTGCTGCGGAAGAAATAACATTATTCTTGAGAAAAAAGTGTTGCCTAAAAAGCAAGTAAGTGCAAAAACTCAACAACACACAAAACACGGGGGAATTCAGGGAGTTATGTTGGTGACTGCCATAATAAAATACGGGATCTACATAAATTCCTTTTTTAAAATATGATTTAAAAATTTAGTCATAGGAGAACATCAACCAGAACCTCCTGTCAGTGACTTTCACAGTCAAACCAAATTAAAATATACGTCCTGCCGTTAGTCATTTCATTTGGTTCCTTTGGCAGCCTTAATGAAATATTACCTCAAGTAAAACCAAAGAAATCCATATTTTCTGTTTAAAATGCAAGGTGGTTCTACTGACGGTCATTGATGCTAATACAAAGTGAACAGAGTATTAAATACGTGACAGTACAGGAGTACAGCACTGATTATCTTTGCATGCTTTACTTCTCATTTCGCTTTCATATTATATAAAATGCCATTGTCACATATAGGCTGTTATCAAAATTCCTTGTCGTGACGAGGGTTGATAGTTAATGGCTCTCTTCTCCCCTCTGAAAGGCAGAAGGACATCCTGGTGGTAATTTACTTTCTCGAGGTGCGCTGCCATGCTCGGTGAGGCAGCTGGGTTTGATTCAGTAGACTGGAACTGCAGAATGATTTCGGCTAACAGCTCTACGCCAGAGTGGTCAAATGCCTGGAAAAATGAGGTAGCAATGAATACCTCCAAACAAGAGTATCAGCCACTTTACTGCTAGAAATTAACTGTGGAAACAGAATTGAAAGGGCTGTTGTCTTCTCTGGGGATAAAATGATTGTGCAAATAAAGAATACTCAAAGCATGAGTATTATTTCTCCTCCCATGATTTCTCTCCAAGCATTACCATGAACAGTTTTCTCTCTATAAGCATTATACTTTTGAACTTTTTCAAATATTGAATCTTTAAGAAATACTAATAAGTATTTTCTTTCTCATCAACAAGATGCTAAATATTTTACTTACTTCTTTCCTTCAGAAGTGCATTCAGCATGGATTCCTACTTACCCTGACTTATTTATTCATTAAATTAAGCAGGAATAGAAGTCACTAGAGCTAAACTGCAGCATGGAATACACTGTAAAAATCATCTCTGTCTTTGATTTCCAACAGCCCCCAAGGCATTCTCCAATAAAATAGGAAAAAAAAGTCAAGGTGTCTCTTGCTTCTTAGATACAATAGCTCTTCAATTAGTCTAGCTCACCAAGAGACAATACAGTTATCTCTATGCAAATGAATCTCCTTTCTCTTTCTTCTAAATTTTCTCTGAACATTTTCCTGAGTTCCTGAATTCATTTTGTATCTTTTTGTTACATGCATTTTTATTTTTCTGCCCTCTCTGCTGGCTTACACTGTCTCACACGGTCACGGTGAAGCAAACTGCAGCTGTACCATCAGCGTGTAAATTCCTTTTCCTTGGGAAAATCCCAGAAAGGACATAATGGCAACGCTCACATGAAGGGTGTTAACCAAGGAAGGTGAATGTAAATCCCTTCAGCGCAGCCTCCACCAGCAGGATCTAAACTCTCACTCTGCCCAGCAGGGCTTGACACATCCTCTACCATGGGTAGAAGGGCAGGCACAGGATGAGTATCCAGTGCAGTGAGCTCAAAGGAGGGAGGCAAATGGGTTTGAAGCCGTTTGATAGCTGAGGTTTCAGATCTTCTGACACTGACATTGTCCTCCTTTATTGCCCAGGTTCCCATGACTCTTTAAGGACAGATGAAGAAGAGTATTTACACTCCTTTCTCATGGCCAATTTTAATAAAAAACTAGAGACTGGTTTTGTCAAATAGAAGCCTGGACATCTTAAGCTGAGCAAATAAATCTGCAGAGACTTTCCTTAATCAGTTTTTTTTTAATTCACCTTTCTGTGGTTTGGTGTCTACCTCTAAATGGAAAAGATTATACATATTCTCACAAGAACATTATGATGATTAATTAGTTAATGTTTGCAAAGCTCTTAAGTTGCAATAAGATCTAGAAAGAAGGAGTATATATGGAATAAATTAATAACTACCTGTCCAGTGACCTGTGTTTCTTCTGTGTTGAATGAGTGAAATGTCTTACGGAAGAAAAAGTGGACTGTGAACAGGCAGTTAAAGAGAATAGCAATATTGGCACAAAAAGGTGATAAATAGGGTTTTCACACAACCCTTACTTCTGCTGTTATTTACCATTTAAAGCTTGACTCACAAAGTTTATTTTAGCATTATTAGTAGATTCTTCTTCTATTTTTTTATCTGTATGTTCCATATTTAGATCTCCTTTGCACACATGAGAAAACACTGAAGGGTTTTTTTGAAGAGAAATAAGTTATTTCTCTTCAAAAAGGTCATTAAGAGAAACAAACATGGTATTTGTAAATGTGTTTGTAAGTCAAGACTATCCGAGAATAGGATTCAAAATTGTTGGATTTTTTCCTTAAAGGAAAAATATATTCTCAAAATCCCATAATTTCTACAAAGCCTTACTCTTTTTTTATCAAAATTCCCAGGAAAAAGGATCACAAAATGATGTGATACATGAAAAATTCAGAAAGAATAATTTGAAAATCAGGCTCATAAATTCAGCTTTCTACAGAGCAGCTACTTATCTGTCTGCCTGCCTCCCGGGTGCTTGAACTGTGGCATCTGGTTAGCTCTGAAGTTAATGACCATTTTCTATATGGATTATTTTCACAAAGATGTTAAAATCAAATTCCAGCTCAAGGAAGAAGAAGTCATCTTGCTGTGACTCTTCTTTTATTTTGATGTTTATTTTGCAAGTGGCTAGTAGATTGGCATCTCTTCCTATATGAACTGTGCCCTAAACATAAGTAAAGCTAAACTGATAATTTTAGGTTTTTTTGTACTATGGGCAGAAAAGAAATTAATGCTTCAGTGGTATCTTTATATATATATGACATATAGCTTTCTAGATTTGCACATGCAGAGAGGAATAAAGTTAAATATATGTACATTTTAATCAAGTAATATCTGCAATAAAGACTATTTGAAGCTTTTTAATCACTTCCTGATACATTGCCATTTTGCCAACCTCTGCAGAAAAAAACCCTTATAGTCAGTCTTGCATTACACCCATAAAGCCAAGGTCTGGTCCCTTTTTGGAAAAATTCAGAGTCAAGGTTCTTAGTCTGGAAAAAATTGGGGCTAGAGAATAGGCAGACACTCAAGCAGGAAATTCATCACTGGGTAGAACTCTCCTTTTACTTGCTGACTTACTGAGTAACATTTATGGCAATAAACTTAGCAGAATGTACTGTATGTTAAGTTATCAGAATGGATGCTGCCTGCAGGCTATTGCAGTTGTTCTTGCTGACATTATCCTGTTTCTATCAGATTGGCTGTGTAGCTCCCAGTAGTTTGTGGTAGAGTTTGCCTTACAAGAGGAGTTCTTGCCGAGAGGAGGCTGGGACACAGTAAGGCAGGATGTCAACAGAGGGACATCACCTCAAGCAGTGTCTGCTGCTCTGTTGGGGGGTTGTGTTTGTGTTGGTGCATGTACTAAAATACATTGTACTTGCTGGTCTCAGGCAGTCTCTGCAGCAGAAAGTTTGGGGTTCCCTGCAATGTTCAAGGCCTGTGATTGCTCCCCTTGATTGCTGCCCAGCGTTTGCTCTGTCTGCACAGCCTGGTTTTCAGGCCGTAGGTGTTGCTGTGCTGCAGCTGAGAGGTGCGAGTGCATCCTGCTGAGGCCTGCCAGGCTAGTTTTAATCTAATTAGCTTGGATAACAATATTAGTGAAGATGTGATAGAATGAGCTTCAGTAAATAAATGTATGCTGATGTAAAAGCCTGCTAGGAATGATCAGGACATCCCTGGGTGGCCGGCAACAACAATGTACAAATTTGAAAACCTCTTCCCAAGGGCTATTGAAGCAACAGCTTGGCAGTTGCTTCAAAGCCTCAAATCATCCCACAGATAGTTTATAGTTTTCCCTGTAAAACAATTTGAAAATATTATATAAGTTAACTGCTTGTCAAGATAAAATTTTAGCTGGAAAAAAGATTTTAGTTTTCTCCCCAGGGTTCCCTAGTCTTTAAAGATTTGCATGCCTGGCTGTGACGACTACAGCCAATCTCTCGGTGTTGTCTGCCTTCATCGTAGCAGTCACATCGCCCTTCTTACTGCTGCATATGGGGTTCCAGGACTGGTAGCCTGAGAGTCACCCTTTGTATTCCTGAATGGTAGAAGAGTAACACAAGCAGATGAAACTGGCCCTGGGTTACTGCATGTTCCTTTTTGATAAGGCAACAGCACACTAGTGTAATGGGAAAAATTAGAAAATTAACTCAGAAGAAAAAAATGTAATTGGATGACAAAAGCTGTTTACTGAACCAAAGGATATAGACCTTTAAAACTTTAGAACTCTAAGATAGTCATAAGAGGAAATAGTAGATGAAAGGTAGGCAAACATTATAGGAAAAAGATTGGTCTTTTTTTTTCTTAAATAAGAAAATATTCTTGGAGGTGAGGGGCAAAGATGCTTAACAAGCATGTACTTCCTCAGTCTGCGAGGTTCATACTTCTGGTATGGATTTATTACTGCTT
The DNA here is from genome assembly GCA_013400735.1 of Pomatostomus ruficeps. NCBI lineage: Eukaryota > Metazoa > Chordata > Aves > Passeriformes > Timaliidae > Pomatostomus > Pomatostomus ruficeps. The sequence continues at coordinate 32,271 of VYZT01002712.1, forward strand.
TATTCTGTGAACAAGCACCACTGGACAGGAGCATTGCCCCGTCCTTTTCCTCTTGTATGGCTGAAAGACACCAAAAGTTGGCTGCAGCAGCATAAGAAGCAGAACCCAGCATCTCTCCAGTTACAACCCTTACACTTGGACCACTCCAACTGGGCTGGAAAACCTGTTCTGTGAACAAGCCAGGTGGTGCTATACCAAATACCAGTGAATGCTGCTATTAGGGCTGCCCAGGGAGTAGCACACAGGCTCCTCCACAAGTGGGGCACTGGCAAGGCTTGGTGTGTGCTGGGAAGGCACCACCCCGATCAGGGGATCATTCAGATAACACTGTATTCATCTTGCACCTGCTGGCACTGAGAGAGGGGCAGCTGGGTTTCTTGGGCTTGGAGACAAAATCCTAGAGGCCATGATTTTCCCAGTCCCCTCAGTTACAGTAATGGAGAGGTGCCTTGTGTGTAGACACAGGATGGGAGTTAAGGAGTCTAATTTTCTGCATGGCCATGAACACCTAATCTCTCTTTGTTTTCTCATCTGTATTGTTTATCAACCACACAGGGAGCTGTAAGGCCAAATTAATTAATGTTAAAAACCCTTTTATTCTCTTAGATAAAAGGTTTCTAGAAGTATGAAGAATAGCTGTTTATTATCTACATTTTTGGCACTTTTTATTTCTGCCCTATCAATTCTCCTGCAGGTTTTTCTTCAGAATTATTTGCCCTTTTCATCTCATCTGCATGAAAAGAACAAATTGATAGCAACTAATGATTGCTTAAAAAGTAGTGTTTGAAAAGACTGGTCTAAATTTATTAATTTTAAGTGTATTTTCTCATAACTAACATGTATATGAAACTTCTTGATCAACATTTCTTTTCTTTGGTGGCTTTCCAGTATGGTCTTTTCTTCTTTATATACTGTTCAAGGTATCCATGAGCTCACACAAATGGACAAGAGTATGCACTTCTGCTCTTACAATTAATTTGACTTCTATATCTTTGATTGTATTTTCAGTCTATTTTAATCCTGGTCCTCTCTTGCTGACTCTTCTATTTGACAGCTTTTATTTCTCTTCACCCTTCAAGAATCCCAAACCCACCATGAGGAATCATTTGTATACACTGTCATTTCTATTTTATTTTTTTTTTTTTTTTTTCCCAGTGAGATAGGGCAGGCAGTGTGATGTGCTGAGTATCAGTACAGTGCACCTCAGGTACACTGAAACATTTGACTTCACCTTATGTTGTTTCTAGAATGTATTTTCTTGCCCTTAGCCCTGAGCCACAACAGGAATTTGGGCAGATTTTGCCACATTTCTGCAGCACTGTGTAGCTAAGTGCTTCCAGAACATCTGTTGCTAGTGTTGTGTTCACCAGCCTGCCAAAAGTGTGAGCTGTGAAGCAGATTATCTAACACCCAAATACTGGCTTGTCTGAAACTTTAGATAAGAATTGATTTATATGTATATATCCAATCTGTAAAAAGTGATGGCACTGCAAAAAATGAAATTATAGGTTGCATTTTAGGTAAATTCTATGGTGTAATCACTTCAGATGAGTTTGAAGTGCAGTTTCCTGTACTTGCTTCTGTATTCCTATTTTTTCTGCTTCTTACTATTTCTTAGATAAATTGGGATTAACTTTTCTATGCCTCATTGCTTTACCCTGGTAATTTCCTGAATTTCAAAAAAGCCACTGAAAATGTCTTTGTTAAAAATAATAATAAGCTATTAAGCTAGCTTATTCAACATGTTCAAGTCAAAAGATATTTACAATCATTGAACTGCAGTGAATGAATGGATTTTGTAGGAAGGCAGCTTGTTCATAGGAATTTGTTGAGCTCTTCAGAATAAGCCAAGTTGAAGAAAAATATATACTCAGAGACTTTGAATCTATAAAATCTGAAGGGCTTTCAGATGAATGATAAATATGATTTTCTCTGATCTGTTTATAGTTTAGACCATTAGGACAAAGATTGACTGTAAATGCTAGCAAGAAATTTTCTGAGGCCTGACCCACAATTCTGCTTTGGAAGGAGGTGGGAAAAGGGGTTAAGAAATTCTAACACTAGTTCTGGGCTTGAATTAAATGCTGATTTGTTTAATCTTACTATTACTCTGTTTCTGTAAAAATCCTACCTTTCAATGGCCATGAAATTTCTTAATATTTATACTACATTATAGAAAACTAGTGGCTAGGTTGGGATGAGAATGTGTCCCATGTGTTCCCAGGTTCTTCTTAGACCTGATGGACATCACCACAGCAGTGACTGGCAAGTGTCTGTGTCCCTGCACGCTGTTTCCACACCAAAGAAGTGACTTGAAAAGAAACTAATTTTGTCTGCTGCCCGAGGAGCATTGGTTAAGCCAGGAAGTGAGTCAGGCTTTCAGAGAACCAACTGAGCTCCTAGGTGCAGTGGAACATTTCCCTTTGCCACTGAGCAGCATCGCTTCCAGCTGCAGGAGTGGGGGCTGGTGCTCCCCATCTCAGAGACCGCAGCGCTGGAAGTGCTGTGCTCCAGGCACAATTTTGTGTTTTGCTTGTATAAATGGAAAATGGGATGATGGGTCATTTTGCTGCATTTGGACATAGGCATGAAGGATGCCAAATTCCGTGAGATCCCCCGGGACTTTAAGGTAGCCTGATGATCCTACTTTGTAAGGACTGTTGCCTCCAAGTACTTCAGTGGCATTTAACCAGTTAAAGGGGTGTGAAACTATTGCTTTCTGCTTTACAATATGAGTCTTTACAGAAAGATTAACACTTTTCCCATCTTGCTGAAGCCTTAGAAGCGCTCACATTTTAATGCACTTGCAAGGCTGGGTATTGAAAGAGTGAAGAAAAGTGAGACAGATGCAAAATCCTCCTGATTTCTTCAGATTTTTCCCTGTGCAGAAATAAACCAAAACGTTTTACCAACTGGACTGCCCCTTTTCTCTTTGGCTAACTGAGCTTCCTTTCTTTTGTCATGTGGGAGATATGAAAGTGTTTCTGTGATTTCACTGAATTTCCCTGGGAACATTTTTATGTTATAGTGCATAAAGCTGCTTTGCCTGAATATTTTTAATGTATAATGCTTACATATTTAATAACTAGGTGAGGAGAATAACTTTATTTAGGATTTAGGTTCTGTCATTAGTCAGTGTTTTATTTTTCATATTACTTCAACAGTAGCTACATTTACTAAAATTGTAAATCAAGAGTTTGTTAAAAGTGGGTCCATATAAATATTAAATATTCAGCTTTCTGCTCTTTGCTTCATAGAGTACAGTGCTTATTGTGACAATACTTCATTCTTTGCTTTTCTGGTTTTAGGGACATGTTTAATGTTTCAGCAATATTTTATTCCCAAAATGCTTCAAGAAGGTACAATTATTTAAAAAGTATATTTGACTACAAGTCAGGCAAATTAAAATATCAGTTATTATCTCTCAACAGATTTTACCTGATTAGTGGAGGAGTTCCATTCATTATATGTGGGATTACAGCAGCAACCAATATCAATAACTATGGGATTGAAGGCAATGCACCATAGTAAGTATAAACTACTATCATAAAGCTTTTAAGAAAAACATATTCTCTTTCTTATCCCAATAAATGTAGCTGACTTCATAAAGGGTACAGGCATGCAATTTGGCATGATATCTGTTAGGGAATTTTATTAAATATTAGCTGTGGAAGAGCAATGTCTTAATCTGGAGCTTGCTGCTTCACCTCCACCAATTTGACTCCATTACTGGCATATAATCACCTTTTATTTACAGAATTACTCTTCATTTACATCTGAATAAGTGAAAGATATTAAAAATACCTAATGAATAGCATATCTAATGCAGCTATTAATTAATTCAATATTTCCATTTCATTTTCTACCTTGATTTGATATCCTTCGAGTCACTTAGAGCAATTTACAAATAATGATGTAAGAAAAGGACAAGTAAAAATCCCTTCCTCACCTCTTCCACTCCCATCCCTCCATTAAAACCCAAATATTTTGTATTTTCACCACCTGGAAATGTTCCAGTCACAGTGTCTTGCAATCCTGACATAATCCTCTCATACCCACACGTCCTTGTGTGTAGGTAGGTGCTCAGTAGACCTTCACAAACTCTCCAGGCATCACATGGTTATTAATTTTTGGCATGAAGCATGAAGTATCCATAAGTACAATAAGTCTTTCCACAAAAGCACAGCAGAAAGTGAATTAGACTGCAAAGTTAAATACAGTGTGTGTAAGAGATCAGCATGGCAGTGAGTGGCACGCTAATGGATATTTTAGTACTCTGGCAGCACTAATACTCTAGAGGACATCACTTTTAGTTACTGCTTTGAGCATCTATTGTAACTCATTTGCAGCTGGTTATGTTCTGGGCATGAAAAGTGGCAGCCAAGGAGAATGGTTCATAAGTGAGCAGCTGGCTCCTTAAGGACATTTTTATAGGTAATTGAAATTTAAATTCCAATAAGAAATCGTTGGATACCATGGCTAACTCTATGCTCTGCCTAAGGCCTAACTCATATTCATATATTTATTTAAATGTATCCAATTAAACAGACAGTTTATAATCAGCAGTGTATTATAAAACTCTATTATTTATGTTCATAAATATGAGACATTTTTCATTTTGGTGCAGTTACTGAAGTTAGACTTCTTTAGTCATGTTAATGTAGCAAATCAATACCTGGTGCCACAGTATGCCCAGAAAACAAGGGACAGATGAGGAGTGGTTATGAGACTGAGTAAAAAGACAGCTTCTAATTCAATGGCAGCGTAGTGGTGCCTTATTAATTTTTTATGGTATTACTAAAGTAAATGTAGATGCACAAACTTGAACTTTTTTTACAGAATAGATTTTGTAAGTGATCCACAATGAGATTCTCCTTGAAATGAGAGCATTTCATGAGACTGTTCCACCCAGGAGCATTCCACTCTCCACTTTGCATCAAATATGCAGCATTCAAATGTCTTTCAAGTGAACATAACTTTGTGTTCTCTGCTTACCCAATTAAATATAGGTGGTAATTTACCTATGTTTTCACAAATATCTTTCAGGGAATCTTTTCTTGTGCCTGTCTAACAGCTAATTATATACTCTTTGGAGTATTTCTAAGTTCATTAATACATGTGTGTATGTTTTTGTTTAAGGTTCAAGTTTCAAAAATTCAGTCATTATTCTGCAGTTTCTTGTTGTAATACCCAGTGGGACTGTCTCTGTTTAGCTCAGAGGTTCTCAGCCTGGGAGAAAAAGTCATTCTGCCCTTTTTATAGTAACTTGTAGATAATTCCTGGCTCGGCAAGAATCTGCTATCAGAAGTTTTCTCACTGGAACTGGAGGAACTGCAACTAATCACATACGCCTAAATGAATATGAAGTGTCACACTGTGTCACTTTTAGAGTTGGAATCATAATGACAGATCACCTGGTCTGTCTTTCTGACCCAGTGGGAAATTAGCTATATCCAAACCATTCCTGACAGTTATTTATTTCACGTACTGTAAATGCTCCCATAATGGATAGACCACATTTCATTCCAACAGCTTATTATCCTAATTGTCCTAACAGCTAAGAAACTTTTTTAAAAATCTAATTTAGATCTTTCTTGCTGCAGTTTAAGCCCATTACTTCTTGTCCAAGTCCAAGAGATAAAATAACTTACTCGTCTTTCCAGAAATCCATGCAATATTTAGGATATAAGAACCTAGTCGCAGCTGTACTCGGCTATACTTTCAGCTCAGTTCCCTGTCTCTAACCATGGCTAAAAGCAGATCATAGAGAAGAGTCAAAACTAGGCAAATATTCCTTCTCCATCTAGCCCATGTTCTGCCAGTTTCTGTCTAGGTTTTCATGAGTGTTTTCTTCCCACGTGTTTGTTTGATCAGATCATTCATCCTTAGGACAGTCCTCTTAGACTCATACTGGCCTGTGAGCTACTTTAAGCTGCTCTAAACCAGTTATGGTTATATCATTTAAAGCCTAGCAAACCATGATCACAGTACAATGATACTATGCTACCAAGGTATCACAGAGAGACCATCAGTTTCCTTAATTTTTCTGAGGACATTCAAATTGACATGGGTGAACTCCCAGGCACTCTAAAACAGTGCAGAATTCAGAAATTGCATATATATTTCAGGTCTACTCATTGCAGAAAGTGGTGACAGTTCAACTGGAAGTCTTTGTTCAGCCTCTCTTGGTACTCAGGCTGTTCTCTGGCAATAAGAAAATTCCATAAGAACAATCTTCAGGCTTAAGAATTTGTGGTAATGTTCATTGATACAAACTGCTGAAATCTGTACATTTCTATTTCTCACACAGAGTGTATAAACTATGCCTCATTTGGTTTTTAATCAAAGTATTAATGCTGACATTTTTAGTAGTAGAAAAAAGGGTTGACATAAATGATCTTGTACTTCACTGCAATTCCAGAGCCTGAACTGACGTACATTTCTTGGAAATTTTCAGTTTTAATATTCTATAAATTATACCATATGTTCTATTCTATTAAAAAATTAGAAAGTGATGCCTCAGCTTAGTTAATATTAAAGACACACCCCCTCTCTCCACAATTTGAACTTCTGAGATACTGTTCTGTCAGACATCAGTCAGGTGTCCATAACATCTCATGTGGGCTCTGAAGTGTTCTTGACTCTCCCTTTTTGTTGTTTTCAGTTGCTGGATGGCCTGGGAGCCCAGTCTCGGTGCCTTTTACGGGCCAGTGGCATTCATTGTGCTGGTGACCTGTGTTTACTTTCTGTGTACATACGTGCAACTGAAGCGCCATCCTGAACGCAAGTACGAGCTAAAGGAGAAGACAGAAGATCCGCAGAGAATGCCAAGTACTGATGTGGGCCATGGTCATATTACAGACTCTGTGTCCGTTCCCCAGGCAACCTGCTCCATGATTTCTTCTTCCTTATTGGAAAATGAGCATTCATTCAAGGCTCAGCTTCGAGCCGCAGCGTTCACTTTGTTCCTGTTTACTGCCACTTGGACCTTTGGAGCACTTGCGGTATCTCAAGGTCACTTCTTGGATATGATATTTAGCTGTCTTTATGGAGCCTTCTGTGTGACCTTGGGGCTTTTCATCCTGATCCATCACTGTGCAAAGCGAGATGATGTGTGGCACTGCTGGTGGTCCTGCTGCCCATCCAAAAGAAACACCTACTCTGTGCAAGTGAATGTGCGCCCCAAGGTTAACGTCAACGGGGACACTCAGCTTCACGCACCTTGTCTTCAGGAATCACCGTGTCCTAACAAGTCGGCTGTGTTTAACCACCCAGCAGCGAGCCACTGCAAGCTCACTAACCTGCAAGCAGTTCAGAACCACGTTAACTGCCTGTCACCCGTGACCCCGTGCTGTGCAAAAATGCACTGTGATCAGCTGCTTGACGATGACGCTCACATTCACGTCCACAGCGAGGGCACCTTCAGACCCAACATGCACATTCACAGATGTCTGAAAAGCAGAACTAAGCCACGTTACTTCAGTCGGCACAGGTCTGCAGGGGAGCGAGAGTACGCCTACCACATCCCCTCGAGCATCGACGGCAGCATCCACAGCTCCCACACAGACAGTCCCCACAGCACACACGAGAGCCAGTCAGGTCACAGGCGGGCCTGCTGCTCCAAAAGCGATCCGTACCCCACTGTCAACCAGCCCGAGAGCAGCGACGCCAGTACTGTAATATACAGCTGTGGTAAAATGCCAGACAGTGACACTGTGCACCACCCAGCGCATTTTGAAATGCACCCACGGACACAGTCCTTGCCATTTAATACAACAAATCACAATGGAATTCTCAAGGGAAACATGCATGAAGCCATGATATACAGCTCAGATAGTACAGGAAATATCAAAACTGGCCCGTGGAAAAATGAAACTACTGTGTAGTTTGTGGGCCATCATAAAGTGGTTTTTTGCCCTAAACCATCATTATCTTTCTTTTTATTCCAAAATAAATATGATGATATGTTTGTGTAGCTCATCAGTAAATTGTACAGCTTTTCATTTTCTTAATAAGTGTCAAAAAAGAGGGATAGTGACAGTTTTAAAGTGAAGTTATTTTTAAAAGAAAGTTATAAAATTATTCTGAAAGATAATGAGAAAATGAAGTCTAGACAATTGAATAAGAGAGGCAATATCCTTTTGTTATACAGAATGACATTTCTTTAGAAACATCATTTTCATTCATTATTTTCACTTCTTTTCTGTAGCAGCTTCAGACACTTTTTATAAACATATCAGCATCTTAAACTTTTACTTATTTATTTTTGTAGAAAAATATTATTACTGTGCCATGGATTTTAATCAGAAGTGGCTATGGTAGAAATGATAAACAGGATTTTATAAAATTGCAGCTTTTTAGATATACAAAAGTGATACTGCCTCTAAAAATCTTCTGTAGCATATGGCCTGTAAAGTCATGTAATGTACAGTCTCTGTTCTGTCCTTTTTCTTGTTGGAGAGAAGTGCTAGGTAATGTCTCTGTTACATCTTTGGTGCTGTATTGGTTGTATTTTGCATGACATATGTCAGGATATACCATTTGCTGTTTTCTAGTGTTACATGTGTTAAAAAAAAGAACAAAAAAAAGTGTTGTACAAGGCTGTGAAAAACCCTATTGATATTAATCTAGAGCATTATAAATCTACAGGAAGAAAAATCACTCTGCACTAGTTTAAGTGGCACAATCCTTTGTATAAGGTTATATGATAGCTTTGATAAGGGTCCACTCTAATGTCTTTACGGAGCATGCACTACTCATTGTATGTGGCACTGTGCGGTGTAATAGCAGTTGTCTCAACAAGTTTTACACTCTTTGTAAAGTATGCCTTTTAAAGAAACCTGTAAGCTGTTCCACAGTATCCTTTCCACATCTGTTAAGGTAGAGCAGTTTTATCATTAACTCTTTGAGGACTACAGTTATTTTCTTAAAGTAGCTTATTCTAGTTCAGAGATACTGTATATATGATATTGTCTATTTAGTTACATGATCAATGTAGTCCAGAGCTGTCAGGAAAGACGAAGTTCAGTAATTTTCTAAAAAAACACCTCCTTAGAATCCATCTGTTAATTTCACCACTTGCTTTCTGAAAACCCATTTCCTCCCCTAGCGAATTTCAGATTGTCTTAATCCTTTAATGCAAATTTGACCTTCAGAGAAGTTCTTTATGTTCATGATTTCTGCTGAATTGTAGGGCATTCCAGGGTCAGTAGCATTCTCTATTAACAAGGCTCTTGGCAAGATTTTTTTGTGTTTTCATGAACATCTGGACACAAAGCATCAACTCACAGTACAGAACTGCATCAGAATTATCCCTATATGAAATAAAACTGCTTTTTACAGATAGGAAGGGTGCAGAATAATAATAGATTTCAGAAAGTGAATGGGAGCATAGAGCTGTGAAAAAAAGTCTACAGTGGGAAGTGAACAGTACATCCAGAAATGAGAGGAAAAGCACAATTCTGTATGGCCACACAGGAAAGTTTGCTGTGATGTCTTCACGCAGACTTATGTAATTGCTACAGAGAGGAAATAGAAAATTCCACTGAGAGGCCATCAACCTACGATTCTCTGTGTATATGTGGCAGAAATCTTCACATACTTCAGCCCCATATTCTTCTGTTATTAGCAGTTTATTAGACTCTACCTTCTTTTTTCTTTAATATGTAGGAATAAATTTCCTAATAGTGTACATAAAGATGACAATTATAATTGTTAGAATGTTATAAAGACATGTAAGTCAGATGAATGTGTTCTGCAGTGTTGCAGGTGGGAATTAGTACTCAAAGGGTTAATGCTCAGTATCTGAGTGCAAGAAATCTTGTTTTTCTGTATTTTTGTAAATTTGAAATATATATTGTAAACTCCAGTGCAATGTATCCATCTCAGATTGTGTATTTTTAAAAGGTGAGCAAGAAGAATGCACTAGGTGGTTGTCAAGTTTTAAGCCAATATTCAACGGTTTCATGACTGCTTCTTTAGCTAATACAAAAAAAAGACAAAACACTGAGCTTTATTATGTATATGCTGTATATGCTTGAACTGTCTCTAAACTAAAATACAGTATTTTTCTTTGTTTGCATACTGAAATATTTTCTGTTTCATAATTGTTTTCTTTTAATATTACTTTTACTCATTCCACATAGACAGTGAGCCCTAAATAAGCATAGACATAATGTGAAATCCACCTCTCTGTGTCTCAGCACTATGTATATGTATATTCTGTAACAGTAAAATTGTAGGAGGTCTGTAGACCATTATGCAAAATATCACACACACACACAGAGCCAAGATGAAATACTCACTCTGCAAGAATCCACTCAATAAGCTCCTTTATTCAGCTTGTTTTAATCACCACTCTTACTTTGTCTGAGAGGCCAATTCCATCTTCATAATGGCTTACAAAAAAGTAAATAGGTGCTGCTTTCCACGGAATATCTTACATGATAAAACTCTGGAACTTAAACATAAAATATTAAAACACTTTTCTTATTGTGTTAAAAATTAATTTAGTGAATATTTCTGGGCTAATTTGGAAGAGATGTGTTATGCAATAATCTGTTTGCATATTATTTTTTCAGAAAATATACAGTATATCTACAGAGCAGGAGACATAATATTAAATAAATATAAAAATGTTTTGTAACATCAAATTTGACCAAAATGATTTTTATGCTTTTGACTTTTTTTTTCCTTAAGATAAATGAGATAATTTCAATGCTTTGGAAGTCTGGTTTTGATTTATTGTGGGGTTTTGGTCAATTATATTCAGTGAACCGTTACTACTTTACCTGATTTTCTTCCCTATAAAAATAAAGTCAATGAAATAACCAGCGTATAAGAGATATATTGTCCTAGTAAATTCCTCACGGACACACGTAGCATATTTTAAAATCAGTTTGCATTTTGGTGATTCATTGATGACATAAAAATGATTGAACAGATTTTACTGTTCACTTTCTGTCTGAGCTTAAGCATGAGGAATTTCATCCAAAAAAAGATAATTTTCAGAGAATGATGCAATCAACAGAAACCTGAATAGCTGCTACCAGGATAAAAATGTGCTCTTGCTATAGTGTTGTTCTCTACATATAGAAATTCCAGCTTTCATGACCGAATTTGAAGGCACACAGGCTGTTTACAAGAATTCCTACCCAGCCTCATATAATGGTTTCGGGTGTAAAAATAAAGCGTACATTTTTGCACATTGTCTGGTCCTACGTGTCGTTCCCAAGAAGTCTGTTGATTGTGTCTGCACTAATGTGGCTGAGCAGTCGCTGTCAGGGGCCATAAGCAGCTGTTCTCCCTCCCTACACAGCTGCCTGCCAGCTATCCTGTGAGCAGCATCCAGATGTTAACCCACCACGGGAGCTACCCTGGGGCCATAAAGCATTCATCCTGCCTGAGCCAAAGCAAAGGCTCTGCTTAAAGCAAAGTCAAGGCCACCTTTGATGACAACACAGGCAACTGGGCGGCCTCCACTTGAACACTAAGGGTTGAAGGCTGATCAATGTAATGGAAGAGGATTTAAGCAGTTTGAAGTCCTCCTCCCTCCAGCTCCCTAAAGTACCTGCCTAGTAAGCCTACTGCCTACAGATATCTACCAAATCCAAACTAATGCAGGCAAAATTAGACAGTTGACCTAAAATTCCTGGTTAGCTGAAATGAATGAAACAGCACAACCTGGTTAATGATCAGAAAAGCCCAAGCTGGAGAAAACCTCTTTGGATGCTCTGTCACAAAGCTGCTTCAGGTTGGTTATGTGTGGAGACATGGGTCTAAGCGTCCTGGATGCCTGAAGATCTGAAATTGCTCTTGTGCAGACACAGTTAAGGCTTAAAAAGCTGATTTCAACTCCACAAATTTGGAAGTAGCTTCCACTGTAAATTATATGCCTTTCTACAATGAAGAGATTATCTGACATTTCACTATTTGGTAAAAAGAAAGTTGTCATCACAATCAGGCTGGTAACCTTTTAATAAAACTCTGCAAAGAAGGGAGCTTTTGGTTTGGTTGTTTGGGGGCTTTTTGCTGTGCCCAGTTGACTATTTGCTAATTAGCAATTGAATTGCTAAGAAGAAAACTTACTCTGCAAATTACCTTGAGTATTAGCCATGGCTTTTTGTTTCCTGTTAGTAGGTCTGTGAAGGTGCAAGTGAATCCTGACCAGTCTATTACCTGAGTTTTGTCAGGAGCCAAACAAGCAAGAATCAGTGAGTTCAGGACAATATTAGAGGTCTCACTTCTCTGCAGGGAGGGTTGAAATTTGGTTTGCAAACTCTAGAGCAATTCAACCTCAAACAAATATCCTGCCTTGAAGTCGTGCAGCTGGCCATGCCTCTGAGGTAAGGGGTTCTTTGTAAACATGGTGTCTGCATACCCCATAGGTACTGCTGTCTCTTTGCATTTTGATCTGTTTGAATTGTGTGGTGCCTTGCAGTCTGAACAACAAAATGACTGACTGTTCCCATCAGCCCATCACTCCGCTCCAGCTGTTTGCCTTAACCTGCAGCACACTGCCAGGCAAGATTCTCCAGCACAGTCAGTGTTTTTATTCATTCCTTTATTTGTTTGCCAGGTGCTCAATAACACCTGAAGAAGGCAGCAGGAGGAGCTTATTTTGGGACTAGGGGGAATTTCTGGGAGAAGAGAAAGCAATAAAACACATTATTCATATTCTTCTCGCACTACTTTCTTTTGTTAGCCCATTTGTTAGTGAGCTGTAAGTGGTTACAGTCACTTATTCCCTGATTCTTTCCATTGCAAGACCTTGTTCTCCACTAATTAGAACATAGCTGAAAGTTAACCATTTGGCTTGATTTATGCCCTCAGCAATTACTGCCCTCAGATGGATGATTTTACAGAGTTCAGCCAAAGCAGCTGCAATGTTTTCGACAAAGAGGTTTGATGAAAGACTGTCTGTCCACAATAACACCTCTCAGTGATTTTGTAATGGTTCTGTCTTCAAGGCCCATTATCTGAAAACTTCAAGAAGTACGGCTATTATAAGAAAAGGGCATTTCTTGCTGTTTCTATAAAGTAAGTGGCTCACTACAGATAATTTAGCCCCTAAAAATATCACAATATATCACTGTGCAATTCTCCCTTTTTAGGATGTGTATACCCCGACTAGACCACACTCACAGACCTTGCTGCTGCTGCAAGCTCTAGGGGCTCTAAAGGACCAGCCCTATAAATTATTTACTTCAGCTGCCCTCAGATAGGATTAGGATTGAAAGCAGGGGGCCTTGGTTCTCATGGTTTCTGCCAAATGCTGCAGCTTGTCTCCCCTTCAGAGGCACCATGACAGAAGGAGGAGAGAACTGACTGGTTTGTATCACAGACAAATGCTGGGCTAGAAGAAATCAAAAAGAGACTGAGCTTCTAGCAGTGAATCGAGTTGAATGGAGCAAGCTGATCAGAAGGAGAGAGGCTGGTGTGACTAGTGAGCTGCAGCATGACTTGGGGAGGAAAGGAAAGGAACAAAATGGAAAAGAGGGACTTGGAGGCTGGTAACAAACCAGGACTAAATTGGTCATGGGGGAGAGGAGGAGGAAGGTGAAACAATTATGTCCATGAGTCTTTCCAGGCTGGGTGTGAAAGCCAAGCTTTGTGATTCCTCTGCCATCAGTAAATTCCTGAAAACCTACTAGTAAAATGGCTATTCACTTATAATGTTGTCCTCATACAAAATGACTGTATTAGTGCTGTCAGCTATTCCTGTAATGTGTCAAAAATCTGGGTATTGAATCACAGGTGCTCAAAGCTGTTGATTAACCAGATATTTCATGTCCCACATGACAGAATAGCTGTATTTTTAATGTCTTCTTTTGAAATCCAGGAGCTATCACAAAAAAGACAACAGATTTCAAACAGTGCGAATGAAGCTGAAAGTCATACACACCAAGTTGAGGAACTGTTGGAATTAAGGCTGTCTTTGGAACCTTCATTCACAGCTTCAGTCTGTCTTTTGATGTTGTTTCTCAGTATTTGAGTTCATGCTGCTTTCTAACACTTTGGCTTTGGTGCTGCACATTTAGTGTTCTCTAAATGTGTGCTTTTGTGTACATCTAGAGCTAAGCCAGTCATTTCGCTGTAAGCTTTCTTTTCTATCTTTTTTCCATGTTTTTTTTTTTTTTCCTGGAACTTTTAGAGAAGGGGTTCTTAGAAGAATTTTGATGTTGAAACTTTCTAGTAACACAAATCCTGCTTTTTTAACCTTCCTTGTCCTGAGTACTGGAATGGAAGCAGTGGATTGAAAGATTTTCTATTCAGCTTCTGCTGATTTGTTTAGAGTTTTTTTCAAAAGTAGTTGTATAATTGTCCCCAGTGTTGTCATTGCTATCAGGAGAAGGAGCAGGCTGAAGTCAGGAAGTGCCTGCCTGACTGTGCAGTCTGTAGGAAGCCTGTACCTTAATGATGCTAATTTGTGTTGACAAATGGGCTGCCTGTAAATCCCAGCTTCCCTGCAACGGAGCCTGCACTGGAAAGCCTCCCATGGAGTGGATCCCTGGGTCTGCTGAGAAGGGCAGCACATGCCCTGCCCCTCCAGCCTGCAGGATGTGCCAGCTTTGGCCACTGAGGGAGGGACCAGACTTTTGTCCCTGGTGCTGTGCAGTGGCTTCCTGCAGCCAGCAGCTAACCTTGCACACCGGGAGAGGTTCACTGCAGGTTTAGGTCTTTACACAAAGGTCACCTGCTGTGAGGCCTAGGAAGGTCCCTTTCCTTCAAACTCACACTTTCTTGCTAACCCTGGGCCTATTGCGCAAGCCAGAAGCTGGAAAGTCCCAGTCCCCTTGACAAGATGACATAAGAATATGACATCAACATGGAGAGGTGGTTCCTCTCCATCTGGAATAAAACCTATTGAAGCTTTCCCTGTGTTCCTATATATGAGGAACAAAAAAGCAGGAAGGAGACAGTTAAATGACCAGGAAAGCTCTTCTAGGATAATAAGGGGAATAGTTTAAGTGCTGCAACAAAGATAAACAAACCCCCAGCCATTCTGAGTCAGTATGGAAGCCTTATTTCCAACATTATAATGATGTTGAATTCCACCTGACAGCACAGCACAAGCAATGTGACACACAGTCAAGGGCTGTAGTACATTCAAAGTAACTACACTTCACCCACAATGCTTTCCCCCTGGATAAAAGTAAGTTGTACACAGTTGTACAGTGGAAATAATTTCTGCATCTTTTGATACACTTGTGGGCTGTTTTAGGTTAAGGATCCACTTAGTGGAGACATACACTTAAAATGTTCTTGTAATATTGGAGTGAAAAGAGGGAAAGTGACTTCTTTTTCTTTTTATATTACACAAGAAGTCAATCATCAGTTTTTGAGATGTTATTTTTCTTCAGTATGTAGATCACACAGAGCCAGAGAGCTGCATAACAGAGCACTACACCAAGAGTGAAAAGCAACCACGGGAAGTGGGAAAAAATCCTCTTACTATCAGCAGTTCTGAACTTTATCTGTAAGGGAATGATTTCAGATCATGCAATCTGCTTCATTAGCCCATTCATCTTCTCACTGTGTTATTAAGGTTTCACTTGCTTAATAAAACCAGGAAGATCAGAATATGCCAATCAAATTTGGAATGACTTAAACAGTCTGTGGTATAAGTGGCTTACATATTTCATTGTAGGTTGATGTGGGGAAACTGCTGATACAGACAAAACATACAGGTTATAATTTCAAAGGCCCTGGAGCTGTAGGATGAAAAAATCTTTCACAGAATTCCTTTTACTTAGACAAAGTAAGAAGAAAATATCTTATGTAGGAAATAGGAGTTTTGAATTTAAATCAGTGAAACAATGAAAGAGACTGACAAAGGCATTTTGAACAGCTCAGCACAGGCTTTCCTTCCTTGTGTAACCACTGCTGAATGTAAAGAACTGTTTAATTTATGCAATCCTTAGTCAAACTTTTTTCAGTTTAGATGTAGAGCTGAAATTAGAGGCAGGAACCTTTCCTTTGGTTTCCATGGGTCTTAGACTTAAATGCCCAGTGAACAGCAAAGGCTCAGCAAATGGTTTATGAAGCCTGACAAACTGAAGACCTCATTAAATGGAGGCTTTCTGTCATAGCACAGGGTCACATGTCCTGGCATGCATTCACAAAGGGAAGGACCCAGAAGACAAGCAGGTGAAATGAAGAAGAAATGGAGTATAAAGGGGAGGAGGGTGTTGTGAGGGGTAATTGAAGGAGCACAAGTGCCTGCGGAATTGCTGTGATCATAAGAGAAACCACGGGCCCTGGATGTGTAAAGAGTGTGTTGAGCAGGACTGCATCAGTGAGCCTGTTTCTGTTGTGATGGGCACTCAGGAAGGATGGCAAAAGATTAGATAATATTTGGACAGTAGCCTCAAAGATGGGCTGAAAACTGGAAATATGCTTCAAGGCATGTCATGTGTTCACGTTGTGGAGAGAGGGAAAAGAGGAAAAAAAATTAAGTGATTTAATCACTGTCCACATGTACCTATATGGGCAGAAACTACTTTACAGGAGGGTCTAATCTAGCAGCAAAGGTATGAAAAGATCCAGTGATTAGGAGCTGAAAGTAGCACTTTCCTTTAATCTGCAAAAGTAATTAACTTCATAAAAATTTCTTAATGATATGGTATGTTGAAATTTTTTGCTCAAGAGAGCATATCTTTTAGCAATGCATTTTTTCCTTCAAATACAAATTTTTGACCTTGGTTCTATAAGAACTACAGGGTAAAATTTTCCAGGCAGTTTACATTATATTTGATGTTCACTAGACTTAGCCTCAGAAAAAAATCCTCCTTTCAGATAGGTATTGTAGAGGTGAGGTAGAATAGGAAGGACAATGTCTCAACCTGCCTATGGAGAACCTAGGAAATTGAGTTGTATTCCAACAACCTTGACTTTGACCTTCATGGCACTGTTCAGTTTAAGTGCTGTTTTAATGTTTATTATTCCTGGTTCTTTGTAAGCGGTATATTTGAATGGAAAATCTTTATATTCTACAACATAATAAAGTTCCTAGTTACTGTTTATAATTAAAAACTCCCTTAACTTGTGACTAAAACTACAATGGTGCTTGCTTAACTAGACCTTATCACTACATCCTGCAATAGTCTGCATTAAATCAAACTCTTCCTTATCTCCTCTCTAGCACATCATGACCAAACTTTGAGCTATATTAAGAATTTGATGTTTCTAATTTAATTCCTTTCTTACAAACTTTTCAGTATTACTGATAGTAGAATACATTCTTTATAGTCTATTTTTCTATCTTTCCAGTATAACTGGTAAAATAATTCCAGATTTCACATTTACAGTAGTAGAGAAATTGAAGATCTCAAAAGTTTCCCAAAATATTATTCCAATTTCTAGGTCCAAAGTTTCATCTTCCTTATTCTATATATTTACTTGATCTTGATGTAAAATGGGTGAGTCTTTAGTCTGTTAGGAACAAGGCAATGCATCCTGTGCCAGTATCCCAAATGTACGGCACAGAGATTGGCAGCTTCTGCCTGGACACAAGGTTTTGCACTTACTGTTTGTACAGAGTCCCAGAATTTTTACCTGTGGATATCTGTACTCCTCAAACTGTGATGAACAGCATTTCTGTTCCTGGACTGCGCTAGGAGATAGTCTTTTTTTGTCCCTCTTTCCAGCATCATGCGCAATGGCTTTTCTCATATCCTCCTGGTTTTCATCACCTGACTTTGGTTTGTGCATTGCCTGCTCACATTGCTGTTATTTCACTCACTTTTTCTTGTCTTTCTGGAAAGGCAGCTCGGGTTCAGTGCTGACCTCAGCTTACCTGGCAGCCCCAGGTCTTGTGCTGACAGGGTAGGTCATAGCTGTGATCTGAAATGCTCTTTACTGTCTTTTTCTCTCTCCTGCTAGATGTGAATTTATCCAGGGAGATAATTAAGCTGCAGTCCCCACACTCTCTCTGTTTCTCCTGCCTGCTGCAGCATGCTGGGCCCTATGACAGGAGCACTTGTGTCCTTCCTCAGGCATGTTGTGTAACTTCAGTGCCCGGCATCCACAGTGTCCTCTTCTTGAGTCTTCCTTTCTGCAAATGCTTTTGCTGTGCAGCACGTAGGTGTGCTTTATTTTCTGTGTTATTTGTGGTGAAACATCCACATATTGAAAAGGTTGTTCTGATTAAAGACCAGTGACAAAGTGGATTGGAATGATTTCTGCTCCTCTTTTAGTAATTATTTTATTTGCTTGGTAACCACTTGTTTATGAGTACTGCAACATAAGCACCACAGCCAGTTTGGAAATGTCCTCTGCTGGCATTCCCCAAAAGCACTCCATCTACCAAGAAGTATTATTTCTCATTTCTGTGCTAAGCCATCTGAATTCTTCATTTTTCACTCTTGTGTGGCCCCTAAAGCTTCTTGCTGTATCTTGGATTTCATTCTCCCTCTCACTCTTTGCTCTGTGTGGCTCAGACAGCTTCCAGATGGTCTCTTCCTGAAGTGAGCCTGTTCTGGAAAAAGCCTCACTGTTGTCACTCACCAGAGAAGGAAGCTGATCTGAGGAGACTGTGCACAGCACAAAAGGTTATTTTTCTTTCACTGGCACTTAGGAGTTACAGAGCTCTACACTGCATGTATGTGTGTGTGTGTGTGTGTGTGTGTGTGTGTGTGCGCACATGTAGACAGAGTGTACATGAGGAGAGTCACATGCAAACACGTGCACATAAAAATAAGCATTACAGAGGTATCAGCTGAGTGCTTGGTACTGCCTCCATGTTTTGAGCAAGCAGATCGTGTTTTCAGACTGTCTTCTCATCCGAAATACTCTGAGTATTTTTAGTATTTCCTACTGGTTTTAAAAGGAACCTACAATTTTCTAAGTGTTAAAGGTAATCCAACTCTGCATAAAAGGATTGAATCCTTTAAAACCTCAGAAGGTTTTTCAGTAGCCGTAATTGCTCTTTCATTTGCAAGTATCTCCCCGGAGTTACAGGGAGTTGTAAAATTAGTGATACTTTTAATACAATTTTGCACGGGCTAGACAAAATTGGACCTTTTATATATTTCAGATCTACATTAGCAACTTTAAATTCCTTTTAACAAATTTCTCCTCCTTGGAAATGTCTTGATTTACAAGCAAAGAATACTACCATGTGTTATTTCTAGAGAATTGAGGCCATGTGGTTCTAATTGAAATTACTTCAGATGTATGTAGTTTACAAATGGAAATTCCCCCATAAACCATTAGATATTGATGAGTTTCTCCAGTTAAGAGTTAAATGAGTCAGACCACAGTCTATCTAGTCATAACAATTAGAGGCAGAAATCATTAATAATTTAATTTAATTATAATCACTCTTTTGACTGTGGCTGGTGTAGAAGATTGCAAATAGGAAACACTCACATAATTATTATTCTGAAGATCATTCAGGACAAATAAAAGTCTGAAAAAGATGTTAAATCTCTTAAAGGACTTATTTTAATTATTTTAAAGTCATACATTAATTAAGGTGTTTACTTATTAATCCTTGGAAATTGAATTCTGTACTCAGAATTAAGTGCTGTAATTTTCTTGAGTAACTAAGTGCTGTGTTTCTCATACATGAGAGGTTGAATTGCTCAACCTTAACTTTAGAATTTTCTATAATAACTTGAGGGATGCTGACAATTAACTCTCTCAACAACTTCTCTATGCCTCTAGCAAGTTTTGTGGCTCTAACATCTCTCTCTTTAGAAATCTTGTTGGCCTAGTTTTTTTGGGTCATTTACCAGTCATTGTCTGCTGCTTCATTTCTTACTGGCCTAATTTATCCATCTGGAATTGAAGCAGAGTGCAGACAGGGTTGATTCTGTGGCTGCAGTTGCTTGCCAGCTATCATAACCATCTGAAGTTGAAGTACTTTGACATTTGTGGCTACTCTGGAGAATCCCCTTCTCACAGACATAAGGGGCAGGGGTGTTAACTACTCTCACTGCTTTCTTTTCCTCGTGCTGGCCCTCTGAAGGTGATAAGGAAACGTCACAGACCTTATTACTCCTTGCAATGTCTTTATTGGTCAGAGTTTTAGTTGTCATCCTGGGTTTTATGCTTATGAAAAACATTTAAGCAGCCTAAAACTCAGGCTGCAAGTTCATTATTTTGTTCTTTACCTCTTGTGTTCACCACATTTCCCTTCCTACCCTCACTTGGGTCACCCATATAAAACCCACACTAAGCACTTCATCCTGAAGCAGAGGATCGGCCCTAGTGGTTATTTAAAAATACATGACTATGGTCCAAATATTTTTTTCTAGAAAAAACAATGTTTTGAGGTACATGGAACATTGTAAGCATATTACAAGAGGCATGAAAGAAATCAGGTTGTTTAGATTAAGGCAATGAATACTGCAATATATTCAGAGGCTTTTTCAGTTTTTTCAGTCTTTACAGGTAGGTCCCGAATAGCCAAAAGAACTACACATTGCCTTCTGTTCTGCAGTGCCCAGGGAAAGCTGACAATCCTGCATCTTCAGCAAAAATGCAGCAGCCTCTCTGCAGATGACAAAATGCACACCACAGTTCTGCAACAGTAACATGCAGAGTGGCCTGGAAGGGCACCATCCGGGGACAGCAGAGGTGCCTTCCAGATCCAGCTGTAAGCCTGTTTGGCTTGGCTAGGCTTTGCTCCCTCCCTCCCACTCCCTGGCTGTGCAGGCTGTGAGAACTGTCACTGCACCAGCTGGAGCAGACTTAAATTTCACATGGGCAGTAAAATGTTGGTTATGACGACGTGAATCATTTTACTGTTGTGCTGTAGCAGAACAATCACCATTCCCTCTCCCACGTGACTCCATATCACAAACAAAGCCCTGCACTGGAGCTGTAACCAACAAGGCTGAGAAATGGCAGCTGAAGTCATTTGTCTCCTACCTGGCTGGTATCTTCTCCCACACTGTTTCCTGTGGGTTATTTGAGGTTTCTCCTCAGAGCTCTTTACAATTTCAGTGAGGTGGCTCTGGCCTTGATGGGCTGTCCTGTTTCAGCAGGGGGGGGGTTGTCCTCTCAGCTACAAACACAACAGTCAAGAAACTGGCTGATGGCTGTTCCCCAGCTGCTGCAGACACTGGTGGATGCACCTGGTTTGTTGTGGCCTTCCAATCCCAGTGACATGTAAGGTCTGGGCAGATGTTGGCTGTGAAAACAATTTACCTATATTTGATTGACTCTCCCATTTATTCATCAAAGCCTTCTAGAAAAGTCTGGACAAGCATTTAAGTGTTGAAATCTGTTCCACCCATTCTGAACTTCCTAAGCATCCATATGCAATTGATTTAAAATTAACAAATCTGTTGTCTGCAGCATCTTCTCAAACTGTCTCTGTCATAAGGAGCAATCGTGTTTGTGAAATTCAGTTGCCAAATAAAAGATTAAAGCTTCAGGCTTGATTGTGGCTGTTATCACCCTTTCAAAGGCAGTAAGTCATTGGTCGAAAGTAATTTACCTTTTCATACTGTTGGACATATAATACATAGAATTTCTCTGAATGCCCATCTGAAAGAGCTCTTCTTAGCTACAGAGTCATTTATTGCACCTGTGATTATTGGAGTAATTGAGAAGGTCTATTTTTCCCACATTAGACCAAAAATGAAACATTTATTTTGACACATTGGGCTACAGCCATCTGTGCCCCAGCATCAAAACATTTTTTTAATGTTCTATTTCAGCTGTTCCAGTTGGCCTCAAAAGAGCTTAAAATCTGGCAAAAATAGCACCAATGTTTAACTGTGCACAGAAGGTATTATTTATATGTCAGTAGCACATTGTTCGCTTTCTAGGTCTTTAACAGCTGTATAGAATGACATGATCCCTTACACATGCTGGTTTTCATGGAACGTGTCACATGGCCCTTCAGTACAAAGCTGAGGGTCAGCAAATTGTTTTGTATTTTTCTCTTGTATACAAGACAATTCACAGGCACTGCATGGAATTTCATCATAAGCCAGATACTATATTATTTCATCAAAAGTAATAATGCACTTTCCTGGCATTTGTAGAAAAATTGATTTCTGTTAATCTGAGTCTTTTCTTCAAATATTGGATGAACAGTTCCATTTAAATCTCTTTGTATAGACAGACAGGGTATGTAATATCCCCACAGGCAAGAACTAGACTTGGCTCTCAGATGACCTAATTTTGAGAGAGACAATAAGATTACTAAATTGAGGTGCAGCTGATATCAGAGCCCAAGGCCACCCCTAAGCTCCATCGTGGTTTATGTGATGGAAGGTCACCTTACTTTAGTGTCTGCAAATTGTAAAACAAACAAAAATATCAGCAGTGCAAAAGGCCTCACAGAAACTTCTGTTTTAGATAGACACTAGTTCTTTATTTCAAAGTTCTTTATAATACTTTTATTGTAATTTTTAATTTAATAGAAAAGAGTAGTGGACACAATATGTTTTTCTAAACTCTAAAAATAATTGTAACAGTCAGCAAATAAAAACACACCAATCATTTTGGCTGAGTATTAGAGGAATATGGGATAAGTCATTTGAGAAGTAATAACAAAATTAATGTGACAGCACAAATTTTTAACTTCTTTTTTGTCTCAAATACTGATAAAATCTTCCAATTCATAAGCAATAAATTCCACATGGTGCCTGATATGACTTTTTCCATAAAACTAAGGATGCACATCAATCTGTAGACACATTGCTTGTGAGTTACAGGGAAATAAAATATCATCAGCCTGATTTTTAAAGGATAGGTATGAATTGGTCTCCTAGACAAGTTGTGAAATTTTATCCACAGTTGTTGGTGCTGAAATGAAATCATTAGAGAAGTAAATATCTTTCAATTCAAACTCCCCACATTCCATTGGGACAGTAGCCTGAGGAGGAAAATAGATGTTTCAGAGCTGCCCAGCTGCTGTGTCCTTCCATAAGTTACTGCCCTGTAAAAGCCAGCAAGTGTCCAGTGTCCCTCTCTTCTCACTGGCCAATGCTCAAGCACCTCACTTCAGTAAAAAAAAAAAATCAGGGAAAAGGATAGAATTTATTAAAGAAGTTTAAGGAGAAAGGAAACATTCTGAATTTTTTAATGTATGTGAAGTAGTCTAAATGAGAAATTAATACCACAAAATTGAATTCGTATGATTCTGTGAGCGGTGATCTGGGCATCAAAATAGTAGCAGTGAGAATCAAACGATGATCTGTTCAACTCTAAGCTGAAAACCATAACTGGCTTTAAAAAATAGACAGGTAAGCTCGTGATTTTACTGCAGTGTTTAGTTAAACCTTATTCCTTTCCCTGTTGTAGTGTCTCATCACATTGTCTCAGCACATAACACATATTATGACACTGTTTATTCCCCACACCTCAGTACTTTTCAGGAAGCTTGGAGTTAACAGAAGTGAGTGAAGAAGTCTATTTCTGAGACTGTCTGGGAGCTCAGTTTGATTATTCACAGATGAATCAGCATGTCATCTCCCTAGGTCTGGACGTAAGGAGGGTACAAAACCCAGCCCATGCAAGTCACGACTGCAGTGTGAACCCTTTGTCTGAGCCGAGTGAAGGCACAGTCACTGCGATCAGATGCAGGCTTGGAGGCAGTCAAGCAAAAGCATTTCAGCTAAAACTCTGGGGAAGAAAAAGAAAAGAAAAGAAAAGAAAAGAAAAGAAAAGAAAAGAAAAGAAAAGAAAAGAAAAGAAAAGAAAAGAAAAGAAAAGAAAAGAAAAGAAAAGAAAAGAAAAGAAAAGAAAAGAAAAGAAAAGAAAAGAAAAAGAAAAGAAAAGAAAAGAAAAGAAAAGAAAAGAAAAGAAAAGAAAAGAAAAGAAAAGAAAAGAAAAGAGAAAATGTTGGCCCAAAATATTGTGAAATATAAATAACAAGTCCAATTTTTGGTTGCATAAGCATATGCTGAATGACGTGAAAAAAATAATATCCTATAGAACAGGGAAGTCTCTCTTTCCTCAAATGTAAAGCCATTCATGGCAGTTTAAGACCTTTCTGGTTCTGGTCACTCTGCCATACCTGCAAACGCCATCTGCCCTGACAAATTTTCATTGCATCAGTGTCACCAGGAGAAAAGCGCATCGGCATCTAGCTATATTTATATACTCAGCCGCTTCAATATTTTCCTTTCCCAGTAAAACTCATCTGACATAAATGCAAGACCTAAAGGCTCACTAGGGATTGTAGAGGAATGCATATTTTATAGAAGAGATCAGATATTATCTAAAACTCACTTGTTAACAATTCTTTCAAGTCCTGCAGGGCAGTTGGTGCACGTTAAAAGAGGTTTTGACAGAAATCTGCAGACTTTGCAAGCCCATCCTTCAGTATTTCCCAGTGGAAGACCATGGTTTAGCCAATGCACCTCTAATGGGATTCCCTGCAGTGTTGCCCAACCTACAATCTTTGGTGAGATTAATAATCTCAGGGGCAAAATTTTCTGACATGGGTGAATGAAAGATACATGGAGCAAAAGCTTATATTATTTAAAAATAAATTAATGTAAGAGACTAAAATATTGTTTGCACCTAGGAAAGATAGCTATCTGGTGTGTGTTAGAAGTTGTGAAGGTATGGGCAATGTTAGTGAAGACCAGGGGAAGACTGGAACTGTTACAATGGACTGGACAGAGCAAGCTGAACCCTCTGATTTCTCACCAAACACCCACAGTGCAGAATGGCCCCACTGGCTTCTTACCCTGTGAAAAGTCCTCAAGTGCCTTGTAGGAGGCCTCTTTCTTATCCAGGTAGACTTCACATGTTGATCTGTATGTGCCAGGCATGAAAAGTGTTCTGTATTTGAACCGAAAATCCATTGCACCTTGCCTACGATTATAATGAGCTAGAACAGTCTGTGGCCCAATACCACCATGCTGGCAGATGCAACCTGTCCATCCCAATAAAATTAATGGGATAATATCTGTCCAATCTGGGCCACATCAGTACAGGATGCCTGAAATATATTAACAGAGAGAAATATTAGTGAGTAAATGATAGTCAGTGTGGATATTTTTTAAATTTTCATGAAAACAGAGAGAGATGAGAGAATATCTGGAGAGGGACCAATTACAAATAACCCTGCACGTGCATGCATAATTAACAGGATTCAAGAAGCAGTAATGATCATTCTTTTAACACAGCGTAAGTCTGCCTAGAGAGGTGAACACATCAAAAAAACTCAGCATGAAATTTAAAAAAAATCTTTGACTAGTTGGGCTTTGGGGAGCTTGTCAGTTTATTAACATTACTTTAACCTAATTTTAATTTTGTTTAATGTGATTTCTTTTTCTGTGAAGCTCTTTGAAAAAACTGTTTTTTATGCAAATAAACTACATGGAAAATTGGTTTTGTAACTAAATGACAGCTGACAGACTAGACTGTAATAGTCAACTGGGAACTTCTAAAGCATGATTTGTTTACTCAGTAGTACAAATTGCATAGATATGATTATTAGGGACAGTAAATATCTTAATAGTGGCTATTTTAATTAACAGAGTCCTACAGCTGGATCTCAGTCCCCACTAAGACTGTTTTGTGCTGCTCTAGTGATAGCAAAAATAGCCTTAATCCTTATTTCAGTACTTGCCCTATTTAATATTTCAGAGGAGCTGGCATAATGAAGGTCAGATTTGTCCCATTCATTTCCTACCAAAACAATGTTTCTTGCTTGACTGTTTGCACAAAGAATACATTCTATCATTTCTATCCTTGCTGTCAGCTCTGACTTCCCTATTTGCCTTCATCTAACTCCATAGGGTTTTTTTCTGCCTGGGATGCAAGTCCTTCAAGAAATCTCTCTTCTCCAAATTATTATATTCTATTCCAGTGTCAGATCTTTGTAATTTTTAGAATTTATTTCTTTATTTGAATGACAAGGTATTTTTGTCACAGAAATCTACAGAATTAATAAAAAAAAAAACAACAGCAGCAGCAACAATAACAAAAAAACCCCAAACACCTACCTCTATAGCTGATGCATGATCTGTAAGTAATACAACAATTTTCTCACATTTTCAAATGTAGAAATATGGATGCTAAGTAGGGAAAAAGCTATTGCACATGTTGCCACTTTCCTGCCAGAACAAGGTTTTGCCTGCCGACTACTATTTAAAATAGCACATTATGATGGAATTATGCAGCATCATAGGCAGCAGTTTCATTTCTGAGAGCCTGATATTCCCAGAGATGTCTTTATTAACTGATCAATATTTGATCATTGTGTTAAAGAAATTTGTGCAAACATCTGAGTCTCTGTTCTTCCTAACATCAAAGCCAGTGCTCTGCCAATCCTAAAAACACAGCTCCTCAGCAGAGGAGGATGGAGACCAATTCTGGAGACCAGGGAAATTACCGTGAATTACCAGGGGTGAAGGAAGCCACCAGCTCTCTCCTCACATGAGACATCTCATGAACAAGTGAACCCCCTTTCAAAATTACTGACTTTGAATTTCTACATATTTTCTTCTTGTCCTCATTTCTTAGGGTCCTTTCATAGCTGTAGATTTCTCCTATTAGAAGGGACTGGGCATTTGCTTTCTAATCTGCTTTGCTCCACCCCTGGCTGCTCAGAAGGCCACAGGCAGTGGCACAAATCAGTGAAGGTGCCGCAAGGAAAGAGCCATTTGAGTAATTTGAAGGAGAAAAAGCTGGTGACAGCAGTAGTGAGGTGAGCAGTGCCTTAAATGAAATGTTCCTAATCTATCTAGGTAAACACCTGAGACTAGTGAGACGCAGTAGAAATATTAGTATGGGAATTAAAATCATCTGAACAACAAAACATTATGATGCAAGGTGTCAAGCCAGATATAATTAGGGTAGCCCAGCTGAGGTAGACTAATAATAGGGTGCAACATAAATAGGAAGAGTACACATTGTTCAGGCAAGCTAGAAATAAAAGGCAGGGTAGTGAAATTGTATTATAATGTATCACGTGCTAAGTGGGAAAAAACTCCAAGATAATGTGATAAAAAGGGTAAGTTTGAGTAAAAAACAATTTAGGGAAGGATCAGAAAAAAGTTTGGATAATGTTGTCTGCTTTAGCCCCTAGAGTTTAATTTGCGCTGGATAAAGATCTCCATAATGTTATTAGAAAGAGAAATATTAGCATTAGGAAAGATTTACTGTCTATGGAAGATTTTGACCTTCCAGAAACAGGTTTTAGAACAAATATTCTAATAATGGCACAGTGGAGGAATAACTAGCCATAGTAAGAAAAAGATTTTTTCACTGAACAAAGGAGGTATAAGAAAGCCATGCATTTAGGAAGGAAAGTAATAATGATGCATTTGGGTTCAACATTTGAACAGTCACAACATATCTGTGAGTCGCTAATGTAATAGGAAAGAAAAAAAGTAAAAACTGTTCTGAGATATACCAGGCAAACTAAACAACAAAAAAAAACCCCACAACAAACCAGACACTAGTTAAGATTTATTTGCAACACAATAAACAGTTCTGATTAGCTGTATTTTAAAAAAAGGCATTCTGATAGCAGTTTGATGTTAGAGCTCCTCTATTATTTGACCTGAAGAGTACAAAAGGACAATATGTAACAACATTTGAAGGCAGAATAAAGTTCGATAAAAGATGATCTTGGCTTGTTTAGAGAAAATAAATCAGTGCTGCAGGGGGTAGTAACACAAGGGGAAGAAAAGAATTATTGAAGCATAAATGATACCATTGGCTTAAAACCAACTGGACCTATGCTAATTCAAATATAGAATAAAAGATCGTTAATCACTGGAAGATTTAATTTCTCAGGCACACCAAGACAAAGACAAAGACTACGGTGAAGTTATAAAGCTGTGATTTAATAATTGAGGTGGTCACTTCAGGTGATCCTGGCATCTAGGACAGATGAGGTGATTTTGATTCTTGGCACCAATGAACAGCTGAAATATTTTATCCTGAGACTTAGCATACTTTACAGAAAAGAGTGATTTCCAGTTTGGTTGTGAGGTGACTGCTTTTCATTACTCCCTGATCTTATATACACCTTGTCACTAATTTGGATAGTGCCACAATATGTGCTTTTTACAATAACTAAGTCACAAGGCTCTTTTAATATATATTTTTGAATGTATTTAGAGGAAAAATGTAAAATGAGAAAAAAATTAATATATATCATATACTATAATTCTATTCTAAAAATATAACTTCACAAATTAAATGGTTTTATTTATATTATGTTACTATGGAGATACCGTATGTTGAGGAAAAAAAAGGCATTTGGTTAGATAGATACACACTCTCATAGTCATATAATAAAAGGGAGTGAAATGAAAACACACCCCTCTTGAGGGGAAGTCATGTTGGGAGGGGCTGAGGTCACTTGGTCTGTTCAGCCTGAAGGATGCTGAGGGGAGACCTCACTGCAGTTACAGCTTCCTCGTGAGAGGGAAAGGAGGGGCAGGCACTGATCTCTTCTCTGTGGTGACAGTGACTGCACCCGAGGGGATAGCCTGAAGTTGTGTCAGGGGAGGTTTTTGAATATTAGGACAAGGTTCTTCATCCAGAGGGTGGCTGGTCACTGGGACAGCTCCCCAGGGCAGTGGTCACAGCACCAACCCTGAGAGAGTTCAAGAAGTGCTTGGACAATACTCTCAGGTACATGGGTGACTCTTGGGGGTGTTCCTGTACAGGGCCAGGAGCTGGACTCGGTGATCCTTGTGGGTCCCTTCTAACTCAGCAGATTCTGTGATTTTATGATTTCCCTTTCAAGTTCAAGAAATGTGATTCTTGCTGGCCGCAGATTCAAGTGGACATCTCTTAATTATTTACTTCATTAGCAATGCTAACTACAGGTAGATTTCCTCTAGAAGTAGAAGTCAGTATTTTTATCTGGCAAGCTGCTAAAGCCAGAAATCAAGTTACCAAATATATGGATGTTTAGTATTTCAAATACCAAGTGCAAGAGCCTTGAAGTTTCATAAAGCACCCTGGGAATTGTTACATAAATAATACCATACAAAAAGTAACTTCCACTATAGTACGTGACAGTCTCCAAAGCCATTGCCTTTTTAGATCCCAGTAAACCCTAATGACCTGTGTGATGGAGACTTGCTTGTAGAACTGTTTATGTTGCAGATATATAATGAAATAGACTGGAGTATCTCTGCTATTCAAGACTCTTAAGCTAATGTTGGAGATGGGGAAAACAACTTGAACATCAAGGTAACCAGCCTGGTCCTTCTCAGCTGGCTTTGTTTTATCTAAATGTAAGTCCCTTGTTATATACTGCAATGTCATACGCTGCCTTCACTAAAACCAATCTCACCTGGCTATCAGAGCCAGGTGTTCGCAGGCAGTGATCAGGATTGATGGCCTTACAGCGTGCTCTGGCTCATCACCCCAGAAGCTCTTGATACTTTTATTGAAGCCATCACCTTGCTGCTGAAACTTGGGGCTGAATGCATCAGCTATAGCTGTCAGGGCCCTCTCAGAATCACCTTGCAGAATGGAAACATTCAGGCACACTGGGAAGGCTGCAGAAATGAGTGAGTTGGTGACCAGAGAGAAGCAATAACCCATGGAGAGCCACCTGCAGACTGTCAATTAAAGCTGCCATCCCACAGGGGAACCTATTTTGCTCCATACTATGGGACTGCTTTCTGTTAATGCATTAACTGAAGCCAGGACATGTGTCCTTAATTTTGTACCCTGATATCTTACAAAAACCTAGCTATGCATTGTTTTGGCTTGCCGTGTAGTAGAAGAAAGAATTTTGTGACTTTGGGAACTAAAGTCCTTGCTCTGTCTTTCACTAAGAATTAATTTGCCAAAAAAATCAATCTAGGCTGTTCTTGTAACAAACAAAAAGATATGTCTGAGCTAAGTTGCCCCAGATGAATCATAAAATATAACTTAATATGCACATGCATCTGCTTCATGGAAACTACAGGCGAGAGGAAAATTATGTGAGTATTTTAAAGGCTCTTTTGTAATGATGAGCTCAATTATATTTTGATAACACAATATTGAAGCTACAAAGAGGAAGTTACACAAAAAATTAACTTTTTTTTCTCTTTTGATTCCCCTTCCTTTATTTTATGTGTATTTTAATAGGTTGCTATTATGAGAGAGATTCTTTTTTGTATGTTGCCCCTGACATGCAGATTTGTTTGTATTTATTTGTCTCCTGAAGCTACATTCAGAACTGCAGAAGCACTTCTGGCAGAATCTCTACTTATGGTTGGTTTAAACTACCTAGACCTCTGTAATACTGCTGTGGTTTACAGGAATGATGCAAAGAGACAGTTGACCTTTATTTTCTGCCCTCAGATACCTGACCTGTTCCAGAATTGCAAAAGCTCATGGTCCTCTTACATGACAGAGGTCAGAATTTATCAAGATGAGCATTAACTGCTATAAAGAACAAAGCACTAAGGTAAGAAATGTGATGAGTAGAGTATGGAAAAATATCATATATATCTCTTTTGTGATACTGAAGGGTGGGTATTGGCTTGTTTTGTGCCTTACATTATCCAGACAAGATTTCTTCAGTCTGTCACCAACACAGCATCTTGTCAACTGTGCTGTCTGTCTTGCAGGCGCAGAAATGTCATTTTTGCTTTCATCCCTTTTTCCCTGGCAATACAGTGGGGGCAAAAAAAAGTTAATATTAAAGAGAACATTGCTGCAAAACTCAACAAGGATGAAAGTAGGCATCTGAGAGTCATAGAATGGTTTGGGCTTGAA